>BQNB010007860.1:1414-16817 GCA_026074375.1 Tanacetum coccineum | reverse complement strand
AACTAGTGGTTATGGAGGATTGACAAGATGAAATGACAATGTCACAATGTGTAGATAAATCTAACGGAGTATTTTTGAAATCCTCATTTTTCAATAAAACCAAAAATATTTAAGAATTTGGCTGAAACGCCATGACAAAAATTGACCTGTATTTTATTAGCTACAAAACAACATTTGAGACTATCTAGACTCAGTTGCCTTTAAAATGGCTCCATATGGTTGTTTTTACATGAAATTCTCAAAATGACCTATTTTCTACAAACTTGTTGTCTCAATTTTATATATGGATAAGATGACCGAAACTCAACTTCATAACATCAAAATTTCCAGAATTTATTCATAAAATATATACATCAATATCGAATGCTTACTTGGTCTAAATGAACCACGAAACCGTTTTTATCGGTTTTGCCAAACACTAGTTTTGACCCGTTTTAACCAAAACAATAACTTATTACTTTGACCCGTTTTGAAGAACACTTTTAAAAACTACAACAAGACATCATTATAATTCATTTTTACTTGAGTATTTTGGATGAAACAATCAAGTTGCCAATCTCACTTTGATGTGTACAATTTTTATGACAATATCTTTCAAAATACTTAACTAATTTACTTAATTCCTAAGATATTGAGATTATGCAAGATGTAGAAAAGGAATATGCAAAGAAGGAGATATATGTATATATGAATCCTAGCATAAGTCTAAATATGCATATTCATGAAATTGACAAGCTATCACATAAATAACATGTCATCCCAAACACTAGTGTTATATGCAAAACAACAAGCTCTCATATATGATGCAAATATGTAATACTAAATAAGGTGCAACAAGTAATCATATAGCATATCACACATTATAAACATATCATGACTAGTATGAGTTGACAAAACATTTATGAAAATACATTTTTGACACATATAGGAGTTAACCCAAACACTCCTTTAGAAACCGTATTATTTCTTTTAAGAATCTAAATTGTCATACAAGCGAAGGAACATACAAGACATGTTTGACATTTATGTTTCATAAATAAGCAAGCTCAAATGCAATGAGAGATAAGCATACAATCATCTTATCATCATATAGGCGCAATGCAAACTAGAACGACTAATCATATAACATATCATACGAAAAATTCTTTTCGCCTTGCGATGAGTATGACGATGTATACCAAGCTTGATTAATGGCCAAATTACTTTATTTTCAAAGAAGGATGTATCAAAGTTCAAAGGATACCAACCAAAATTGCCTGACTCAAAGGTTTGAGTTTCTATGTTAATACAAAACTTGAAATTTTGGACACTTTGTGGTATTTTGCAAATTCGACTTACTTGAACTTATAATCAGTACCTCTAACCTACTTTATTAGAAACTAGACTTAATTATCTTCGAAACGATAGGTGGCACGACTTGTACGGATTTACGGTTAAGTTTTTATGACCTTTTGAAGTTGATCAAATTTTTGTAAAGCGTACTGTAGAACCGGCTGGCCGGTTCTGTTCCTTGAATGGAACCGGCTTGTTATCGAACAGAATCACTGGTCTGAACGAATTTTCCAAAAATGCTTATTTTGACCCGACGAAAAGAGTCAACACTTGGTAGGCTTTAAGGTAAACTTATATAACAAATTTTAGACCTTATTCAAGCTTGTATAACAACGATATTCAACAATCAAGACTTCTACGAATAAAACAACGACATACTTTTTATATTAAGTCCCGCTTTTCGGATAGTTTGATACACGGATCGTACTCGGTTTTGAAAACCATTTGTTTTGAAAACTAGAGCCACATGGCTCTGATACCAATTATGAAAAACGTAGAGGGGGGGTGAATACGTTTTTGATTAAAATTTAAAAACTTTTGTATCAAATGACCGAACAAACATGACGTAATATGAAAAGTATCGATTATAGTCTACGACTATATGTATAATGGAGACCAATCTACAAGCAAGTAGCATAAGCATCAAACCACAACATAAGCATAATTAAAACGTAAAGAAATAACGATATGTAAAGAGAAAGCAAACCGAACACGATGATTTATAGTGGTTCGGTCACGGAGCTCCTCTCCGCCCTACTCCACTCCCCGAGTACCCAACTCGAGAGTTACTTCACTAGATCAACATGCTCCCTTTTCGGCGGAGAAAACCTTACACAACGTCGCTTACACTTTATCCGGTACTAAGCTAAATACCGAGTCCTAATCACCGGGAGAACCAACCCATCGTCGCTTACACTTTATCCGGTACAAAGCTAAATACCGGGTTCTTACACAAAGGGTAGAACCAACCCAAAACCCCGTTATGTTTTATGGCCCAACATAACAAACCTTGTGTTTTATGGCACAAACACATAAACCATCTAGTCTAAATCAAATGGTACAAAAGATGATACAAATGAGTATACAATGATGATCCACGACAAATGTGTCTAATGGATATGAATGCCTAATCTAAATTAACTTCCATTGATGAGAAGCCTTTAAATGGATGTAGATGATGAGATCTCCAATCTTGTAGATCTTCATATGGGTATGTTTGATGGTGGATGGAAATGGCAAGATCTTCAAGGCTTGCTTTGGTTGGATCATCATAAGAGTATGCTTACAACAAGATGAATGTTAGAAGCATTATGATCACATGAGAATGAGGGTGTTTAATGACTATTGCTACTGATCTAAATGAGTGAGAAATGCAGAGAAAATGTGTGTGAAAGGTGTGTGAAAACATGAGAAATGGCTTGGTATTTATAGCCAAAAAGTTTACTGTATGCCGGTTCTGCCGGTGCTGTTGACAGAGGGCACCGGCTTGCAAAACTAAGGGCACCGGAATACAGTAACTAAATCCGGATTTTGATTTGCAAAATCTTGAGATATCTTGTGTAATCTTATGAGATTTTCCTTGGATTTGCTGCATTTGATTATATACTAAATGAAGTAATTAAATTAATAAGTGTAAGATGATTTTGTGTAAAGTTAGGGTTTAAAAAGATTTGTACACTTTTTCAAGTTGCATGTGCTTTTCTACAAAGTTGGGAGATAGTAAAGAAATCATGTTTTGAGATAATAAGAGGTTTGAGAAAAATGGTTTGTTATGTTTTGTCATTAATAAAACCTTAGCCTAAGTTGATTGTAAAACGTTTTGTTTAAAACCGGTTTATTTGTATTAACAATCTCCCCCTTTTTGTTGATGACAAAACATATTAGGCCAAAGGGATGATTAGATTTATATTTAAACTTGGTTACTTTCTCCCCCTTTTTGTCGAAACAAAAATGGAATGCAAATGTATGAGAAATGTAGTGATATTGTCAAGATGGAAAGCTCCCCCTTGATGAATGGTATTACAAGTTACGTGTTTGTCATCAACAAAACAAACGAGACTGTGTAGATTAAATATCGTAATATTTACACTAACAAATACTTTTATAAAAATAAAGTACTGTTCATCTAAGAAACATTTTGGAAAATATTTCAATTAGATAAAACTTTTAATTACGAGGACGTGCTCGAAAGAATCACTAAAATCGGAGTTAAAACGAATAAGATATGACTTTTACGAGATTACGATAATTTAAATTATAAAAATAATTTTATAAAGTGCATGAATAGAAAAAAATCACTGTTCACCAGAGGGTTACAAATATTAAAATGTAATATTTTGATATATTTTTTTAATACGAAAGCGTGGACATAAAGAACGTACAAAACGTCTGCCGTGTAGGTGACCATGGAATCTTTCGAGTCTGACATATCTGTATCTGAAAATCCAAAATAACTTATATTAGTATTTAATTTAAGACACTTATAGTAATATACATTTATATCATAACATGTACATCAATCATGAATATCAATCATGCATGCATCTAGCCTAACCAACTAATGCACAAGTAGTGTATGTATGTATGTATGCATGTATGTCTCGTGAAAAACCCCTTTTGTATATAAGCAATGTTTGAAAACGGTTATAGTCCAGCAAAAACATTTTGACCTGGTTCTCTATAACCTTGGCTCTTGATACCAATCTGTAACACCCCCAAAATGGGTCGCAGCGGAATAAGGGTCCCGGGCGTGTCACATCTTAGATCAATAACACAAGATACATATAGAATGACCATTAAAAGTTGTTTAAAACTGATACATTGGATTTAGCAAACATTTGTTACAAAAAGCCCGAAGCTTAACTTATTCATTGTTCATATTACAAAGATACTAGTCCATAACACATGATTCCCAAAATATAATGCAACCATATCTTTAAGCATGTCATCCCAAAATACAAAATCACCAATGTATCGCTTGCACCTTGTGCTTACTGACCTCCTGAAAAACATTGCTTTAAAACGTCAACAATAATGTTGGTGAATTCATAGGTTTGATAAATCGTATAAGGTTGGACCACAAGATTTCCCCAAGTATATGATAATGCAGGAGATGCAAAACATCACATAATTGTAATTACGTTGCTCTAAGCTCATGACACTGAAGCTCGACATAAATATATGGCAATATATAATAGCCCGTATTGATGTTCTAACCCGCAACATCCCTAATCCAACATGGTATACGTTCGTTTGCCTAGTGATAGCTAATCACCCGAACGGGGTTGTCAAACCCAATAGATCTATTCATAACATTCGCGCTTACTGAGACCAATCCAATTGGTTATACCATAATTAACAGTTCATGATAATGGGCTCAACTTGGGTTATCGCTACTTAGGCAACACGTAATCATCGTATAAATATTATCCACTTGTGTCCAGTTATAAAACAATTGCATGTTTTCCACCCCAAAACTTATAAAACAAAACCATGTAAAATGTGGGGCTATGAACTCACCTTGAGTTACTGATAATCCAAATATCACAGATAATGCGTCACGTAAATGATCGAATGCAACCTAATCCAATATAGGTCGTATAAGTACTAATCACATTGATTAACTAATATCATATACAAGTCTATGTAGCTACATCACCATCTATTTGTAATTTAAAAATCGTTGTTATAGAGTGAAAACGTTTATAATTATCGTTTTAGTAAAACTAGCATAACTTTCCCGTTTTAAACCCGTTTCTCGCGTTTCTTACGTCCACGTCTTCGTATTTGGGATGATATATAAAAATATTATATTTTTATATTTTTTAACATTCTGATGAATAGTACTTTTACTGTTCATGACGTTTTATAAATTTACTTTTATAAATTTAATTGTCGTAAAACCCTTAAATGCAATAACTTATTCGTTTTATATGATTTTAGCGATTCCATCGACCAAGTCCTTGTTACAAAATTATCACATTTTTATAAAGTGGGGTCTACTGATGAATAGTAATTTTTTTATTATAAACTGTTCATAGTTTATAAAATTACTTTTATAAACTCGAATTATCGTAAACATTGTATTCTATTCATTTTAGCTCTGTTTTTAGTAATCTTTCGACACATCTTGTAATTGAAATTTCTATTTCTTTATGAAGTTTACAAAAATTAATGTTTCTGTCATGAACAGTAACTTTTATAAAAATATTTTTATACATTTTAAGTATATAAACTTGCGTAATTCATAACTTCTTCGTTTTTAATCGAAAAATTACGTTTCTTATTGTTTTGGAATCCTAAATTTATGTATAATTTGTTAAAAATACCAAACTTTCTGTTTTATATAATTTTTATAAAAGTTATTTTTATAAAACCCGTTTTAATTAACGTATCACTCGTAATTTGGCGTATCTTTTTCGTTATTAATCTGTTTTTCGAGTTTCTTATCATTTTGGAATCGTCATGAGGCATAGTATTTTATAAAAATGATAACCCTACTGTTTGGAATTCGAATCCAAACAGCCTCTTTTGTATCTTATATATAGTTAATTATAAACTTGTGTTTTATATACTTTTGCAACAAATTAAAATACACAATTTTCTTATCACTCTTAATATACTATGTCATATATATTATATAGTCCATAGTCCATAATTTGTCCTAAATTCAAGAAACATGTTATACCAATGGCTTAAAACCTTAACTGTCCGTAGGTACACTTTAACAATAAACATATATAACTTTTTATGCTTTAACCAACATGTTACCACACTCATAATTTCATTATTCCATGATATATACAACAACATAATATAAGAAAAAGTGTGCAAATTCATAACCACAAGTAAGATATCTTTTTAACATATTTAAAAGCCCTAATTGGTGATTTAGCTATATAAAGACATATAACCATAAAAATGATAAAGTAAAGACATAAAGGTTTATAGATAACCTTATATTGTGTATGATTGATGAGAAATAAGATCCTAAACCCTTTGTTTAGACCTTAAGACCAAATCTGCAAGTTTAATAAACCCTAGATACTTAAAAACCTAATCTTCCCTTTCTTGCTTTAATCCTTTTAAAGGCTTGATCAAACCCTTAAAATACTTTGAGGTATCTTAGATATGGTGTATGAAAGCTTGTATGAGTTGTAGAAAAATAATTGTGATTGTTTTAGAGGTATTTTAGGTTGAGCCCGTGGGTAGGGTTTCTTCAAGAGAGAAAAGAAAAATGTTTTTTTGTAAGTGTATAAGAGTTGTTGTTATCTCTCATGTATGCATGTAATATATAGGGAAAGGTGGTGAAGTTTAGCTAACTTTTGACCAAGAAAATCAAGGGGGGGGGGGCTCACAAGGGCAAAAAGTTTGCAATAGTAGTGACTAGTATATCTTACTAACTTGACATGAACATCTACTAACTATGACATACACCTTACTAGCTTTAATTGAATGTGTCGCTTTGTCTCATAATATGTAGAACATCCCATCAAATCTAGGGATTCAAGTGACTAGTTACTTTCTTGTTAAATAAAAATGTTACTTGAAATTGTTGGTAAAAATGAAAGTATCATGGAATGTGTAGTTATAATTTATCATGTGTATACTTGTTTGATTTGTATATATATATGGGACGTGTATATGTATGTACATATGGATAAAGTTTTATAAACTTTGATCATTGTTTATAAACATAGGTATTTGTTGAAGCGTAGATTAAATTTTTTTTTTGGTTCCGGGAATGCCTATACTTAATTTATCGAAAAACGTAAACACTTTACGTAACTGATAAAAATAAAATAAACAAAGTCCATAATTATTCTCAAAATAATTATTTAATACTTGATTGATGTGATCTTTTATTTGCTTGATGCCCGTTTACATTGAACGATACTTTTCAGCTTACGCGATTTAACTTGATACTTGAAATTAAAAGCAAATGCGTACAACCCTAAAAATAAATAGTAGATTTGTTGACGTCGTCAATGACTTGAAAACACAGGGTGTTATAGACTTCCCCCGTTAAATGAGCCTTGTCCTCAAGGCTTACGATGCGGTACTTGTCGACGGTGCGGTCTTCGTGAAAAGATGCGGGTATTTCTCTTCTTAGAAATTGGTCTCACGTCCCACGTGAACTCAGGACCTCTCTTGGAGTTCCATCTTACTTTGACAATTGGAACACGGCTATGCCTCAACTGTTTGACCTCTCGATCCATGATCTCGACCGGTTCCTCGACAAACTGAAGCTTGTCATCAACGTGTAGTCCATCCAATGGCACAGTTAGCGGATCATCGGAATAACACCTCTTCAAATTGGATACATGAAAAGTGTTGTGAACCCTGCCAGCTCTTGTGGAAGCTCAAGCTTGTATGCAACGGGTCTAACTTTTTCTAACACCTTGAAAGGTCCGACATATCTGGGGTTTAACTTCCCCCGTTTGCCAAAACGTACGACCCCTTTCCAAGGTGAACCTTCAACATAACTTTATCCCCAACTTGAAAATCCATCGGCTTATGCTTCTTATCGGCATAACTCTTTTGTCGATCGCGAGCGGTTTGCATTCTCTGCTTTATCTGAATAATCTTCTCGGTCGTCTCTCGAACTAAATCTGGACCGGTAAGTTGCACTTGCCCAACCTCGGCCCAACAAATAGGGGAACGACACTTTCGACCATAAAGCGCTTCAAAAGGTGCAGCCTTTATGCTAGCGTGATAACTATTGTTGTACGAGAACTCAACTAAGGATAAATGGTCAACCCAAATCTTTCCAAAGTCGATTACACATGCACGTAACATATCCTCGAGAGTTTAAATGGTCCTCGATTTGTCCGTCAGTCTCTAGATGGTATGCGTGCTCATGTCCAAGCTAGTACCCAAAGCCTTCGGGAGTGACTTCTAGAAATTTGATAAGAACCTAGGATCACGATCGCAAATGATTAAGACTGGGATTCCATGTCTTGCGACCACTTCCTTTAGGTACATTTAAGCAAGTTTAATCCATATAATAGCTCTCTCATTGGTGTGAAAATTGCAGACTTAGTGAGTCGGTCAACAATCACCCAAATGGTGTCGTAGCCTTACGACGTCTTAGGAAGCTTTGTGACAAAATCCATAGTGATGTGTCCCACTTCCATTCAGGTATCTTAGGTTGTACTAACAATCCTGATGACCTTTGATGTTCGGCCTTGACTTTAGCACATGTCAAACACTTGCTAACATAGGTGGCGATGTTTGCCTTCATATTGGGCCACCAATATAGCTTTTTCATATCTTGGTACATTTTGTCAGAACCCGGATGAATAAAGTATTTTGACTTGTGGGACTCATGCATAATCACAGTCCTCAAGTCGCCATAACATGGTAACCAACTCCTGCCATTGAAGCATAGAGTTCCATCCGCTCGTGGTTCTAACTTTTCTGTTCTGAATTTCTCTGGATCTTTAGAATTTTCAACCAACATACCTCCAACATCTTCGTTCTTGAGGTTCTTCGGCTTCCGAGCTTCAGTCTGAGCATTCAAAATTTGTTTAGGAAGATCCAAGCCAATAGTGTAGATTGTAAATGACATACAAGAACAAGGAATTAAAACAGATCTGGAGGTTGTGTAAAATGAAAAAGATGTAAAGCCATATTATTAGAGTTGAAGGTGAAAAGAGATGGGAAGAGTGTGTGTGTTGAGAGAAAAACACACACAACACATACAACTTTAATACAAAAAGTGAGCTTCACCCCTCCATGAGAAGTATGGAGGGGGTATATTATAATTCCTATGACATACAACTATCATACTTAGTCATTATAGTCCCCTTATGTCACACTATTAAATGAACTAGCGTAATTTTCCTAATAGTCACCACCCGTATTTTAAGGCTAACAACTTCCCCAAATTTGGACACATAGGAAGTTACTTAATGTTCTTTATCATGTACAAATACAACAGAAATAAAGTCTTCCATAGCACTTCCAACGCTGAAGATATCTTCTGAGTTCTCCTTGTCTTGAAACTTGTACTCCAGCTTGGATCTTCATCGTCTTTACTTGTACAGGAACCAGTATGCATGAACTAGATTAACTTCCCCCCAGTCCATGCAGCATGTCTTGAAAAGCTTTCTTCATAGACTCCTTTTTAGCGAAGTTTCTGAATCAGCTTCCCCCCAAACCAACATCCCTATCTTAAGCAGATTCTGGAACTTTGAAGTAGCTTGAACAATCTTCTACTTGTCATTAACGTGCACAGCGGAATTTTGTAGAAGTCAAACCACACCAACGACCACTGCTTCTTGTCATTAGGGCTTGGTGAATATTCATTCGGGGGTGCATGCGAGAAATTAGCAACAATTCTTCTCACGTATGCAGAATACTTCATAAACCATACTAAGTAAAGTAGTCTACACTACTTCCCCTGGGAATTGACACGTAACATCAAAGTTCAACTAAGTCCCAAGATGTCACAATTTTCCCCATATGTTGCGAACTCTCTATCTCGGAAAGATCAAGTGTCATGTACGCCCATATACTCGAGAATGAAGATCCAAGCACAAATCTTGAATCCCAAACGAAGCATTACTCTCTTGTCTTCAGAAACCATAGAGGAGATGAAGCAAGAATCAAGAAAACTTGGTATAATCAAGGTCTTGTATATGAATGTCGTTGAAGAACCTTGAGAATTTGGCTTAGACTGTGAAGTACCTTTGTCTTGAAATGTAGTGGGAATTGCTGATTACATCTCAACCATTAAACTCTTTGGCTTGTTTTTACCAACCTCGAACTCTGTCGGCTATTGTTGTGATCACTTGTGAAGTAAACCTGATATACCAAACTTGAAAATAAAGTGAAATCCCCCAAATTTGTTACTTAAGCTTGCACTGTTGTGATTGAAGGACAGTGCAAGATTAAATCTATACGTACTATATACCCCACCGGAAAAGTATAAGAAGTACAACACCTCTTGAAATTATCCACATCGACTTCTGCGTGTGACACTGAGTACTACAACGTAACTCCTTTAAGTGATAGTTAACCAGGTCTGCAACCAACCACCCCTGACTTCTGGTAACTAGATAATTCAAGTCTTAATCATCTGCTGTATACGTTCAAGCAAGTCATTAATCGATAAAAAATAAAAGAAAGTCTCGATGATGAAATAAGTAGACGCCTTCGTGAAACCTAACTTCAATCTCAAATAAAGGATACCAAAGCAACTTCGTAATTACTTGTCATCGTAATTCGAATCTCTAGTCGTTTGTCATTTATCGAATCTCTTCAAGATCGTTTTAGCGTTATGTATCATGTTTGTTGTTGTTGTTGTTGTTGTTCAATTGTCGTTAAACTAGGACGAATGTTATTTTAAATTGTCATCAACGGTTAAACATCGTCTAGTCTAAACTTGTTGTGATAGCATTTTATTCCCGGCTTAGTCCAAAAAAAATTACTAGCTTAAAACTAATAAGTTTTGGATTAAAATTCACCAACCCAGTCAATATACATTCAGCCCACTTATTGTTATAATACTCATGCTGCCATATAACCCATATCCGGCCCAAACCAAACTTATAATAACCGGCCCATGATATTAATAAGTGTAATCGGCCCAGATGTTTAATAACATACATCCCACTCAATACAGATATATCCCTTGTCCCATTTTATTAGGGCAAAGAATCCCTAATCATACACACATTTTAACCTAATCACTTTACATCTCAAATCGTCCGCCCCCATTTTTTTTCTGATCTTCAGTCACTATAAATAAAGAAAATAACTTTCCCATCTTAAATCAAACGAACAAATCCATCCTTTCTTTATGCTTGAATTATGGGCACACACGTATGAACATAACAAGCTGAGTTTTAACATAATCCCATGATCAAAAGGAAAACAATCTTTAATTCATGCAACCTGCTGTGACGAAACAAGCACCTTGATCTTTCATTCATATTAACATTGAAGTCCACATAATCACACGAATACCATACTTCATCGAATCCCTTTTACTTCTCTGCTCATCATCAACGAACCACCAAGGTGTTAAGAATCAAGAAGTGATTTAACTTCAAGATCTTTTTATAAAGGGTCTCGTAGTACAATCAATCAAACATAAGAAAAGATATAAACAATATTGTTATGGTTATTCTTTTAATTTTGAAAACTCAAAGAGGATTTTATAACCTACACGGATCAGTCAGATATTTGGTATAGATCTTTACAAGATCCTTTGACTTTTAATACCGAATCTGAGATCATTGTTTATTTATGTTTTAAGTCTTTTTTATGGATGGAGATGGAGTTGTGATATGTTGTTATGACGAAGGGATTTACATAGTGAAGGGATTTAGATAGGGATTTAGTGATGTTGGCTGTTGAAAATGATTGTAAGGAATTATGTTAATGTTGTTTAGCTGTAGTTGTTAGTTGTTTGATGTAGTGGTATGTTTGTTTTTGGTTTGTTGTTGACAGACTTGGACTCTTTGAGTTGACCGGGTCAACTTGGTAAATACCAAGTTGACTCGGTTTGAGTCTTGCGTTTTTACCAAAACGCAACCAAGCATCATTACCAAAACGCAAGCTGTCTTGGGGGCAAAACGCAACCAACCCAAGGCAAAACGCAAGATTTAAAAAAAAAATTGGCATCATAACGTTTATTTCTCTATATAAATGGGTCTTCAATCTTGGCAAAACGCAACGTCAAAACGCAATCAAATCTGTCAAAACGCAATGGTCAAAACACAGTTGACCAGTCCAAAACGAAGTTGACTTTCTCCTTAAAATTCAAAACTGGTTTTGTCTTTTTCTCTTGCATCAAAATGCAACCAGGAAAATAAAACCCAGTTTTGTTGCTTGTCTTTTAAGCACAAAAAAATGTAAACCATATATAAGGACCACAAATCAACAACAATAACACAATCATTTCAAGACTTGTAAAAAAATCCACGATGAACAGTATATGAACAATAGCGTGAACAGTAACCAGAACATGAACAACAAACACATGATACAATACACCCCTGCAGCTCTGATGCCAATTGTAGATTGTAAATGACATATAATATCAGGGATTAAAAACAGATCTGGAGGTTTTGTAAAGTGAAAAAGATGTAAAGCTGTTTTATTAGAGAATAAAGGTTAAAGAGATGGGAAGATGTGTGAGAAAACACACACACTTACACTTTTACAAAAGTGAGCTTCACCCCTCCAAGGAAGTATGGAGGGGGTATTTATAGTCCTAGTGACACTTAACTATTGTAACTAGTCATTATTATTCCCTACGTGTCACGCTATAAATGAACTAATGTAATTCCGGATATGTCACCATATTTTAAGGCTAACACTTTGTATCTAGCTGAGTTGATGAAAAAGAAGAAAACTGAAGGTCAAAATGTTGCATCCACTTCTTTAGGTATTTATACTATTAAATTATTTGCCATGGAATGAGTTTAGTAGTACTATGGTGTTAGCCTTAATTATATTAAGTCAAACAAGAATGTTATCGGTCGTAGAAAGTCAAACTAGGTCTTGTATTGTAATAGGCTAGTCGGGTTCAACGGGCTTGGATTGTAATCTAATATTGTTCGTGTTTCGGGCTCAAAGCCCAAGTTATGCCAAGCCTGGCCCATTTAGAAGCCCATACGCCTCACTTAAGGCAAAAGGGTATAAATATCCCTTCACCACACTTAGTGAAGGGTGTTGGTTACATTTCTATCTCTTATAACTCACCATTTCTCTCTAATCTAATCTTCCTTTCTTGTTTCCTCTAACTACTTTCTCTTGGGTGTGGGGGGGTTGTTTTAGTATATTATTTAAAAAAAAATATTTAAGGTCTATCTAAGTTTTCTTATTATTTTCTAGCATATTGGTAAAGATTAGTGTTGTGTAATGGATTAAATTCATGGGATAACATGTGGTATCACTCGCCAAGGGGTGTTTAGTGTTTGCTTGTATTGAATTTGTGGTTATTTTTTTTCTTTTCTTTTTGGTTCGACTAGAAAAGCAAGAAAAAACCATGGTTTGATTTTATTTCGTGACTTATGGTGTTAAAGTGTGGTACTTTCGTGCTTAAAACAAACCCTTGCATCGTTTATTGCGGTTCTACAATTCATTTCGTGGCCTAGATAAAAGATTGAAGATTTTTTCTTGGTTGCAGTTTGCCTATTATCAAGTAATTCTTGGTTGCGTTTTGGTCAAGATCATTGCGTTTTGAGCTTAAAAACAAAATTAGTACGGTGTGAAAGTGACTTGTGGACCAAATAGTACAACTGCGTTTTGTCCTATTCATTGTGTTTTGCTCATACTCGTTGCGTTTTGCTCAAGACTTGTTGCGTTTTGATCAGATTCGTTGCATTTTGCTCAGACTCGTTGCGTTTTGCTCAAGTCATTGCGTTTTGCTCAAGTCATTGCGTTTTGCTCAAGTCATTGCGTTTTGCTCAAGTAATTGCGTTTTGCTTCCAAAGTCATTGCGTTTTGCTTAAAAAGTCACTACGTTTTGCTTCAAAGTCCATTGCTTTGCTCAAGTCATTGCGTTTTGCTTAAGTCATTGCGTTTTGCTTCCAAAGTCATTGCGTTTTGCTTAAAAAGTCACTGCGTTTTGCTTCCAAAGTCATTGCGTTTTGCTTAAAAAGTCACTGCGTTTTGCTAAAAAAGTCACTGCGTTTTGCTTCCAAAGTCACTGCATTTTGCCTAGGACAGCTTGCGTTTTGTCTCAAGGTTGCGTTTTGTCCATTGAAAACCCTTGTTTTGAAAACCTAATTTCCCGAAAAAGTTTTCGACCTTACCGTGAAGGTCGATCCGCACATCAAGTGGTATTTGACCGAATTTAGGAATCTATTAATCATTGTCTAATCAAAAACATAACAACAAGACAAACAGAATTGAAGGACTTTGGACTTTAATTCGGACTACAAGGACAATTAACCAATCAAACTAACAATCAACTTAATCATACTTGAAACGTCAATTAATTATTCATTCACGGTTTCTTCTTGATTTTGTAAAATCCCACGAAAGATACATTTCTATTCTCTGGTTTAATCAAAGATTTTGTAAAATCCATTCACGTATAATTCGGTTTTATCAAGAATTGTAAAATCCCGTGTATTCCTAAGACTCAATCACTTCATATAACTTAAGATCCGATATCCATTCACAACATCAAAATGTAAAATACCAATACCAATTTGCCAACTCAAACATCAAGTGTTCTTCACAATGACACAATTTCTAAAGTTCAAGATAAGACACAACTTTCAAGAAGTAGATGCATGAACAATCTTTGAGCAATTCAGTCACAATTCAAGTTTCTCACTAAAACTTTACAAGATTTTGGTACCATGCCTATCTTCAAGAGAACATTCTCTCAAGACTTGGATATACTAAAACAACATCTTACCAAAGAAATAATTTCTCAGACTGATTGCAAGACTATTTTGACAAAGCTCAGAATAATGTTTGAAAATGCTTTCAATTCAGAATTCAAAGTGCGTATGCAGAAATTTACAAGATTTGATGCTCAAAGCTTATACGATGCAATGATCTTTAACATGGATTCCATTGGGAAATACATGATTGAGATAACTCTTCATCAACAACGAACTCCATAATTGTTGAAACAAAAGAAGTTGATGCAAACACAAGAAGATCATTCAAATTCAATTCCAGCATTGAATGTTGATTCATTTAAAGTTGATTTAGTTGTCAAACAAAACACTTGTTCTGAGAAAGAAGACATAAATTCAAAGACTGCATCCAGCAAATCAGTAAAGGAATGCAGCTTGAATTCTGAAACAAAAGATGTGCATGCAATTAAATACAAAATGTCAAAAGCAAAAGAAAGATGCATGGCATATTTTCGATCTCTTCATTCACACCTTCAAGTTCTTTCAAAAGATGACTTAAACGGCACTCGCATCTAACAGGGATTCAAACGTGCATTCATGTCACTCTTTGGTCAAGATGCTAATACTTTCACATGTACGATGCTTCTCAATGTAGATCAACTACAAAAGTAATTGGACAAAGATAAATTTCAAGAAGATGGATCCATGAAAGCCGTTTGGGTGATCAACAACCAGTTCCA
>BQNB010007859.1:0-92045 GCA_026074375.1 Tanacetum coccineum | reverse complement strand
CTTCTCAGTCTAAACAAACCTAAATATTTCATCGGAAATTATTTAAGTTCATTTAATTAAACGAAAAGTTAATTAATTGTGTCAAGTATTTTCTTCTTATTCTCGACGTCATTTTTCAACAGCTAGATTATCTAAAATAATATTACTAGTAGCTCCCGACGTATTTTGATAATTGTATATTAACAAAACTAGTCAAAATCGAAAAACCAAGAAAAACTTGGTTGTCAGATAGGCGCCCCCCTTATCACTAAGGGGACCGGCTATGTATAAAGGAGCGGTCCCTTTATCTTTAAGGGGGCCGGCCTTTGTAATTCCACACACTCAAAAACTTCAAAATCCAATCCCCAAACTCAAAATTCATCCAATTTCGCAAGGGGCAAACACCTACAACGTAATTAACAACATCTATTGTTAGATTCACCATACTTTTCTCTTTCGATTTCATCTAATTTTGCTCTTAATCAAAATTGAGTATTTTTCAATTTTTTATGTCCTTTATATTCTTGTTATTAAGTCTAGGAAATCCATAACTATAATGATTCCCGTAGTAATAGGAATTCAAAGATTTCAATAAGATTAAAGCACTAAATTTTTGATTGGGTCGAAAATTTCATATATATTTTCGAATTTTTTTAACTAGAAAATTTCCAAACAAAAACTTGTACATTATTGATGCATACCAAAAACATGATAAAAACAATCATGTATTGATTTTCAAAGCATACATGACTCAATATATATTTTTCGAATCAATGGGTGAAATTTTATAAAAATAAAGGGGTGTTTGGTTCATATCCTAGGATTATAGTCTAGAGTCGAAATGACCTTCACCACATTTTTGTCACGTGTATAGACACATAACTAACTTATATAAGTCATCAAGATATATAATTCATATATATATTGATACATTTAATAAAAACTATAAAATAAAGGGGCACTTGGTTTAACGTTTTAGAACATGGTCTTGAGTCAAAACATACACCATTTCATTTTCGTCAAGTCACACATAATGAACTCACTTTAGTCGGTGAAATATACAACTTAATGTATATCTTTCAATGTTCTTAGTCAAGTCGTATGTTAATAGAAGAGCATTTGGATTATCTCCTAGAATGTTAGTCTAAGAGCGAAATAATCCCTACTCTACTTATTTAGCATCGAAACACTTGACTAGATTATACTAGGTGTCAAAATATATAATTAATATATATTCTAGATACTCTAGATTGAGTCAAAAATAAATTAAGGAACGTTTGGATTACTTCTTAGGTTTTTATTTTTAGAGTCGAAGTAATTTTTGTTCCACATATGTTGTTTTTAAAACATCAATTTTTCTTATATATCTCTATTATAGTAATAATTATATTTTGGTGTTGTCTTGTTCAGGTGATAAATATGCCTCGAGCAATTGTTGGTGATACCTCCCGCACTAAATCCTATATCCCTAAAGTATCCAAAATACCCCGATTCTCTCGCGTCCTTGCTTAATTCTATAAACCAATCGAAAACCATTGCATTCACGAGGGCCGACTCTTGGATCAACTCTATTTCAAATCCAACGGCATTGAGCGAATGTTCACCAATGTTCACTTCAATTGTCTTTTCGAGATCATCTAACCAATCATTCCTCGATTCATTTTAGACTTTTATAGTCAAATCAAAGTCCAAACCGATGAATACGGTTATCTTCTAATTTCATTCATGATCCAACATGAAATCATCACTCTCACTCTCGCACAATTTGGTCAAATTCTCATAATCCCATATAATGGTCAAGCCGTCTTCTCGAATGAATGGGATCTTGCATCTCTTGACTATTCCCAAGAGACTGAGGGACCATATCATACCGATCTTCCTACTCCTGACGATATTCGTCGATTTCTTTAATTGAATCGTGTCGAGTTAAACCGAACGATCAAAAGTCAAAACGTCGTTCTCACTCCTAATCAAATTCTTACCAAAGAATTAAGTCAAGACATGAAGCGTTGGGAAGAACTCATTCATGAGAATGTGTTCGGATTAGGAGGCCACCGGGACCATCTTTCAGCTAGTCTCGCTCACATGTTGTATTGTATTGTTGCTGAAGAACAATATAATCTTGCTTATTTCTTTGTCAAACAAATTGAATGTGCCCGGGCTACTCCAACCGCAAATCTTCCTTACGGCGTGTTCTTGACTCGTCTCTATCGACACGTTATGAAACATTATCCTCATCTTGACAATGGCATTTACAATGTCGTTGATCAAGTCATGCGTCCACTCGCTCTAAAACAAACCCGAAAACCCCGAAGTGATCGTGGTAAAGCCCGTCACTCCTTCTCATCAACATCCGCCCTAATAACTATGGATCTTCATCTCACCAAGGAGATGATGATGAGGATGATGGTGCTTCTCGTGCTAGTACCCCATCTCCTACCACCTATCTTAACTCCCTTCGTCCACTTAATTACCAAAGACACGACATTCTCACTTCTTCACAACAAGATGATGATCTTCTTTTCAAGCGATAAACTATCTTGCTCAATCAATCTCAACAAATCCATGAAGAAGTTAGAGGTGGATTCAAATCATTCGGGAAAGCATTGCGAGGAGTCTTCGGGAAGAAAAAGAAACGAAGATGTTAAATGATGATTAGTTGGTAGAATAACTTGTTTAGGACTTTAAGTGAACTTGTGTCTATGTTTAATTTCTATCAACCTGACTTAGTCAGAAGGATGTGAACTTGTTTAGCTTCCATAGAACCTCTAATTTTTATGTGCTATTAATATGATCTTTGTGTTTATTTTTATTTCACTTATCTTTACAAAATTGCATGCATATATAATATACTTGTTTCATGCACATATATGTTCACATAAGACTTGTTGCAAATTGATCATCAAAACAAAACTTTTCTTACAAAATTTTAGCAAAAATAAATTTTTTAGTCGTTTGAAAAGCATCAGATGGGAGGCCCCCTTAATTCATAAGGGCGGTCCCCTTAAAGATAAGGGGGTCGGCCATACAGTTCACGGGTTTTACTATTTCTTTCTGCTTTTTGACTCCCTTTTACCTAGCCTCAGCTATCCTTGCCCAGAAAACTTGAACATACTTTGGAAATCCCTAAACTAATTCAAATTCATTCCATTTCAAAACTATTCTCTTCCAATAAATTCCCTCTAAATGTTTACCACCACTTCATCATCTTCTTCATCCATTATCAACCACCATAAACCTCCATGGCATCCACTAGAGCTTCCATTTCCAAAGCTTCTAAAAGACCAAAAATCAACATCATTCCATCAAAACAATTGTTTATGAATTTAACTCAAGATGACACTAAAACCCCATCACCCAAACATCAACTCCAATCACCTAGTGCTCCAAATGCACCTTCAAAAACACCATCAACTAAAGATACTTCTTCATCCTCGATCGACTACATACCCAAATCACCAACCTCCACATCACCATCAACCAATGGTTACTTGAACTCACCAATGTCTCCTCCTCCAAGAGTACCTCCACCACCTCCAACTCAAGCAAGTGGATCAATGGACATTACTCACACCCTTACACCAATTACTCTACTTGATATCCAATTTAATACTCCATCACCTTTAATACTCTCACCGCCTCTTTTTGGTCATTCTATTTCTTGGAATCTACTTGAAGCACATGGAGCAACATGCTTGTGTTGCATCCACAACCGTAGACTTATCATTGGCTTAAGTGAAGAACTTTAATATATGTTCTCCCATATCTAACACATGCTCTCACAAACATCACCACCATCACTTTCCCCAAACTAAACATACTCTATGTTTAGTCACTCATGTTTTAAATAATTGTCAACCAAACCTTTTGCAAGCAAGTCCTATGGAATTCTAGGAATATTAGGACCTTTATAGTTTTATTTATGTATGTTGTGATCAATATGCTTCAACCATATTATTTCAATTTGGTGTATGCATGATTGTGTTTTATACACAATTTTTATGTTTAATGAATGATCTTTAGTATTATGCTTTTAAGTATGCATTTTGTCACACCCCCAGACGGGGCCTGGACGGAATACGTGCCCGAGGGCGTGACGTCATCATATTTCGAACACAAGGCACGAGAGAAAGACCATTAATGGACGTTTTGAAAATCATAACCCGTTGAATTGTTTAAAAAATAGATAAGTTTTACAAGATTCAAAAGAAATTAAACATTTACGGAAGCGTAAGTAAAATGTAGCGGAAGCATAATTAAGTTTTCAAAAGTCAACGAGTATGAATAATAAATAAAGTCTTGAAAGATGATATCATATTGCACGTAGACTCCACATAGCACTTCAGAGAAGTCCAAAGCTAATCATCTGAGAAAGACATGCTAAAAACGGTCAACATAAAGTTGAGTGAATTCATAGGTTTAAGTAAAACATTTATGAGGATCAAAAATTTCTTAGTGAATACAGAATTCACTCAATAGTATTATGAAAAGATTTTTAACAATATAAAATGTTCTAACAAAAGCAGTGTGGACACAAGTTATAGAATACACATGTAACAGTTATAACACATACATCTTACAAATAAAAAATATTTCTGTTGCGCTAAGCTTCATGGACACCGTAATCTCAATTTTAAAAGGAAGCATTTTTATATGACAATCTAGTATTCCGCCCTAAGGGTATCTGACCAAGATCACTATTGATAATCACACATGGTATATAACCGTTTGTTTGTGACTCCGACATAGTAAGCGATATTACCGGATAGGGATAATCAGTCCCGAATAGATATATTTATATACTTCTAGCTCATTTTAACCAGTACGGTCGTTATGAAAATAACGGCTTCAAAGATAGTTCGGGATGTGGTCTATTCGTAATTAGGCCAACAGTAACAGGGAAAGTGATCAAGATACTTGTTCCATATAAAAATCAACCCATTATATTTCCAAAAGAATACTTAAGTAAATTTCACCTAAGGTAAAAAACTGAGTGATATCATCGTGTAATGTGTTTGCAAATGAACATTTATAAAAGCTTGAAATCATTAGAGTAAACAAGTTTGTAAACGAGCATGTTCTCACCCCAAAATAATAAAGTAAAAATATAAAACAAGTAAAACGTGGGCTATGAACTCACCTTGATGTTGCAGAACAATTAGCAGAATTAGAAATAATAAGCACAGCACAAACGGAAAACAGAACGGCTAGGACAGAAGGTTGCAGCCTTAACTTACGCTAAGTCTCAATAGCCTTAGAATGCTTGAATTCGGTTTTCCCGATGTAGGGTGCATCAATTTGGGAACGTTGATAAAAGATTTGGATTTCATGTTGTAAGAGTTTTGGTGGTTGGTTAATAAATAATCGAAGAGTAAAGGCAAAGTATGTAATATATTTCCTATATATACTAATAAACATCGAAAATGTACTAGTATATTAATTCATCATGGTGAATTTATATAACAAAAGAAAAACAATCAAATAAATAATCGCAATATTTAATACTTTAAAGTATTATATAAGAACGTGAGAAATCTTATTGGAAAAAATAATCGACACGTGTTCGGAAATCGCAAAATAAATTAATTATAGATTCTGCTTAGAAGTAAACAATCATTTTAAGTTTCAAATTAGAT
Source organism: Tanacetum coccineum (assembly GCA_026074375.1). Lineage (NCBI taxonomy): Eukaryota > Viridiplantae > Streptophyta > Magnoliopsida > Asterales > Asteraceae > Tanacetum > Tanacetum coccineum. Next base: position 86,430 of record BQNB010007859.1, on the reverse strand, counting down.
AAATACGTTTTCAGAGTTTTTACAAAGTTATTATTTTGTCTATTAGTCAAGGAATTATAAAAATAATATTTTATTATTAAGATTTCGTTACGCGTTTTAATAAATAGTTGCTCGATTGTAAAAGTATAGCTTTCGTAATTTACAGGTTTATGGTTTATTACAATTTTAAATACTCTTAAAAACTATTATAAACTTACTAATTTGTATCGGTTTAGATAATAAAAGTTTTAAACAAAAAATACTAAGTAATTTGAAATTCACTATTATACTTTCAGGCAATGACTATTCGTTTATACATGTTTCAATTTTTACAATAAAACTCAAGTTTTCTCTTAATCAATAAGGTTGCATTACTCCGTGTTTTTCAAAATTATTGAGTTAGATTAGATTGAATAAGAACAAAATAAATAAACCGAACATTACCTAAAAGGTTGCAAACCCAAACACGCCTTAATTGGGGCTGCTGTTCCCTAACGCAACTTCTGGGGTGGTTAAACAGCAAACAAACGTCATGTTGGAGTTGTTGTGCAAAGCACCTTTTGTTTTAATTTATGGGTGTCTGGAAGCGAACCAAAAACCCCCCTAAAGATGTTAAATGCATATCCAACGCCCATTGGGCATGAGAAAACGCAGCAAACAAACACACCTATCGATTATAAAATTTAAAACGGAATATAATAAACTTAATACTTTTATTTAAAACCTATTTAACCACCATTTTAGTTAACGGTTTATATTTTACTCACTTCTTAACTATTTATATTAGCGATATCGCAAATCACTCAAATCTAAAAGTGCCGCACTTAAACCCGATCCAAAACTCCCATTTGGCGGTGTTTTTTAAAACCAAATGCCCTAGTGGGTCGTTTTCAAAGACCAACGACCCTATGTGCTTGACCAGATCCAAAGCACCTTAGGTGGTTTAAAACTAAACGATCTCGGTGGTGGTTTAAATGTCCAAGCACCTTGTGGTGGACTGGGTGGGAGGTGGTGGAGCGTGGTGTGAGGGTTCGGATGGTGGCTGTGGTGGGCTGGATGTTGACGAAAGTAGGATGATGATTGGGGTGAAGGTGATGATGGTGGAGCATGAGGTGGTGGCTGTCGGGGGTGTGGCGGTTGTAGAGGTGACGGTGGTGAGGGATGTGGCGGTGACGGGGGTGGTAGTAGTGGGGAGATGATTGGTGAGGTGGCCGATGACGATGTGAAGGTGATGATCGGCGTGAGAGATGGGTAGGTTGTGGTGCGGCAGGTGGGGGGCCGGCGGTAGTGGTGCGCGAAACATCGCCGAAAATACAAAAAAAGGCGTGGAGGAGCCGGAAAATTAGATGAGGGGAGGTGCTGTGGTATATTTGTGTGTAAGGGTTTAAAAAGAAATGTAGGAAACCCTAATAGGGTTATGGCTTATATATATGAAAAGTTTGAATAGAAATGGCTCAGTGTAAAAATAGTTTAGGGTTAATGGTGTAAATATTTTCAAAGGGACCAAAGGTGTAATCTTTTGTTAAATATTGGTTCGGGACTCGTTTAAGCTAGTTAACGATTGATTTAAAACACGAAAGTTTCGCCATTGAGTTCCAAATGGTTTTTCCCATTAAAATGAGTACTTCTACAGGATATTTATTTTTTTTTATAAAATATATTTAAAATCATTATTATTCATTTTGGTTTCACGGGTAAGCTTTGTTCGTAAAAATAAAACTTTAATTTGGCATTCACGTTTTAAAAAAAACGTTCTAGAATAAAATGTAAAATAAAATATTAAATATTTTTATCTAATAAAAAATGATAATTAAATATAAATTTAAATATTTTAGTGTTGGTACGCGTTATATGCGATTTTCAAAACTTTGCGAGGCTATTTTAGTCATTTTCTGCTTAGTTTCGGATCTCGGGTAAAACTAAAAAGTTGTTCGGAATGTCGTTTTATGTCAAACGCTAATATACCCCATAATTAATAACTCATTTTGGCAGGTCGTTTTTGATAAGTCAACTTAGAAATAACATATATCTTCTCGTTTTCAAGTCAAATAAGTTTGAAAAATAAATTTGTAAATAAGAGATTATAATAATAATTATGATTTTTTTATTTAAATACGTTTCAAAAATTTACCGGCTACGCGGTAATCGTTTTTATGTGACCGTAAAAGGTCAAAAAGTAAAAAAAGTCAAGTCGGACTCAAAAAGTCAAAGGGTAAAATTGTCATTTAAAAATTTCGAAAATTGTCGGGTGTGACATTACCTCCCTCTTAAAGGAATCCCGTCCCGGGATTCGATTTGAGTTAACTAATTTTGTGACCAAGAAGAGATTTAAGATTTAAGAATCAGTTTTAGACATGACATTGATAACTTCATTCAGTAAAATTCGATGTTTCGATACCCCTTAGTATACATAAATTTTGGTTAGGTTTGACCAGGATATATAATCCATCAGACTAGGCATCATAGAAAAATATCGTTACAAGTTTTAGGATTGACATAACCGCGTTGTAAAGAAAGTCCCTTGATAATGGAAACGTCAAAGGAGAAAGTGTAGTCGTATGGGTATGTCTATATAAGGGTTTTAAATGTTTAAAGGCAGAGTCTGGTTTTTGATATATGTAAGGTTCGACGATCAACATCGGACGAGGCTAATGAATGCAAGTATTCAACTTACTTAGGAAGCACGAGGATGAATCATGGCTCAACACACAATAAGCAGACGATGCGAATAAAGTATAACCGAACGGCTCCAACCGCGACTTAATAACTAGATGCGCCTTAGAACGAGAAATAATAATAATAATGAAACGTTGCACACAACGTTTAATAACGAAATAGACGGCCATATATGTTTGTGCTTTAGTTTAGTCAACAAAATGTGTTTTTACGAACTTATTAAGTTTATGAAGATGTTACGACGTTCTTACGAAAAGTTACTATTTATAGAAAATTTTCATTTTAGGAAATTTTTTAGTTTCGGGACGTTAATAGCATCCCCTAATTTAATCGTTTTTCGTGTTTCCAAAAACAAACTAGTGAAATACTAGCGTCTAACCAAAATCCTTAGCTCGCTAAATATATATAAAAACTTGCTATATTTAGAAACAACCAACGGCAACGGCCTATCATTTTATAAAAATTCTTAAACCTTCGTTTTAATATTAAGAAGCTCCACGCATATATTCAAGGACTTTCGACACTTAATAACCCTTTCGAAACATTTTTAAATGTCCGTTTTACCCTCATTTAAAACTCGGACCAATAACTATATTTTTATAAATTACCCATGGACTTGACCATAAACCTGACCATAACACCGCCATATTTTTCCAAACTATCCAAAATCCTTTCACGCCAAAACCAATCAACCAAATCCACTATAATACTAGCCTAGCCTCATCGCCATTTTTGTTGCAACTCACAAATCTCACAACCTCTCAACAACAACAGATTATATACCCGAAATCATCAAGAATTTTCATTAAAATAATTATTCATTTTAATAATTTAAAAATCATAGCACAAACATATAGAGTCGGGAATCAAGAGTAAAAGTAGTGCATCAATACTTAACCAACACGATGATGGGATGCGAAGAGTGAGGACATTTCAAGAAACAATATCCGTAGAATAAAGGTCAACAAATGGGAGGGGCTCGCGAGAGATCTTATGTGATACGTGACGGAATATTGTACTCAGTCGTTAGTTCGAGGATGAATCAAATTCATTAGCTCAAGATTGCACAAGTCGGTTAGCTCCACAAACAGTTCATGATCGTAGGGATTTGTAACGGCAAAATCAATAACTTAAGAATGAGATAAGGTAGTTCAAGTGAGGCCTTAAGATTCTGCTGAGTGGTGAGACACGATTGTGTTTCTAAACCTTTTTAACGGATTCTGGTAATTTTCGGGTTTGAGTTCATACTCGTGTCATATTGGATACCATTAAGCCCACTCATTTATAATTTATTATTTGCATAAAGAAGCGTCCCAATTTATGTAAATAACGAATTGATAAACTTATGGTTCGGTGATTTTCAATTTATTTATTTAAATGAAGAGGCGTCCCAATCCTTTAAAATAAAGAGATTATAAATCGGCCTACTTAATAATTTCTGATACAATACGCGTACTCACAAAATCTTCAAGGTGGTGGATGGCATAACGATGCATGTGCTCTAATGAGTATGGGACAAGTGTTTAAAACACGTCTTCAGAGACGGAGAGTAAAACAATCAGGGGAGATCGACATAGAGATCAAAATAGTTGGCGAGTATACAGTTAAAGTAAATAAGATAAAGGTCTTATGAATGAGTTAACATAGCAATTATCGTATCAATCCTCCTATTACAAGTCCCGCCTATACAAGACTTGTAATACTTAGATTCACACATAATTCCATGTAAACAAAACTGTGACGGGTTTCGTGTAAAACGATATTGTATAGGGTTATAAAAAATGAGTTCGATACCATTGCATCGCTCACAATGTCTTAGAAAAGTTTAGATATATATATGTAGACAACTTCCATATATGAAATCGGGGAAATATACGTAAGGTAAACGTCAACCGCAAAGAAAAGATGACCGCAAAGAAAAGATAAGCGCAAAGAAAAATAAATGCAGGGCAAAGGTAAACCCATACCATAGCATGCTCAAGGAAAATGGTTCTCAGATATATGCCATAGCAAAAACACGTATAATGCACACATAAAAGCACGTAAAGATCACATAATGGTTATAGACCAGACTTAGATATTCTACCTAGATATTCTACCTGGTTCTCTATAACCTTGGCTCTGATACCAATCTGTCACACCCCCAAACGGGGCCTGGACGGAATACGTGTCCGGGGGCGTGACGTCATCATATTTCGAACACAAGGCACGAGAGAACGACTACTAATGGACGTTTTGAAAATCATAACTCGTTGCTTTGTTTAAAAAAATTAGATAAGTTTTACAAGTTTTAAATGAAATTAAACATTTGCTGAAGCATAAGAAAAATATAGCGGAAGCATAATTTGGTTTTCAAAAGACAACGAATATGAGTGAGAAATAAAATCTTGATAATGGTATCATATTGCACGTAGACTCCACATAGCACGTCAAAGAAGTCCAAAGCTAATCACCTGAGAAAAACATGCTAAAAACGGTCAATATAAAGTTGAGTGAATTCATAGGTTTAAGTAAAACATTTATGAGGATCAAAAACGTTTAGTGAATACAGCTTCACTCAAAGTATTATGAAAAGTATTTAAAAATTTAAAATGTTCAACAAAAGCAGTGTGGACCACAAGTTATAGAACACATGTGACAGTTATAACAAATACAACTTCACATAAAATATTTACTGTTGCACTAAGCTCTTGACACCGAAGCTCAATTTAAAAGGAAGCATTTTATATGCCAAATAGTATTCCTCGCCCTAAAGGTATCTGACCAAGATCACCTATTAACAATCTGACATGGTATATATCCGTTTGTTCGGACCTTCGAAACTAGTAAGCGCTACTTACCCGGATAGGGATAATCAGTCCCAATAGATCTATTTATAACACTCACGCTCACTTAACCAATACGGTCGGTTAAGAAATTAACGGTTCATGATAGTTTGGGCATTAGTGGTCTATTTGTAACTTAGGCAACACGTAACAGGGAAAGTAGATCAAGATACTTGTGTCCATAGTAAAATCAACCAATGTATTTCCAAAATAAAGACTTTAAGTAATTTCATCCATGAGTAAAACAAAGTGTGATATCAATCATGTAATCGAGATTGCAAATGAACATTTATAAGAGTTTGAAGTCATTAGAGTAAATAAGTTTGTAAACGAGCATGTTCTCACCCCAAAATAGTAAAGTAAAAATATAAAACAAGTAAACGTAAGGCTATGAACTCACCTCGATGTTGCAGAACTATTAGGAGAAATGCAACTAATAAGCACAGCACAAACGGAAAACGGAACGGCTCGACCAAGAAGATGCAACTTAACTTAACGGCTAAGTCCCACTAGATTAGGATGATGAATTTAGGGTTTTCCGATGGATGAATACATCAACGCGACACGTTGATAAAAGATTTGGATTACAAGTTGTAAGAGTTTGGTGGTTGGTTGAATAAAATAAATCGAAAAGCAAACGCAAAGTATGTAATATATTCCGTATATATCACATATGAAAAAGAAACAATTATATAATTCATATGGTAAATTATATAATAAAGACAAACAACTAAGAGAATAAGTCACAGTATATAATACTTACAAGTATTATATAAGAAACGTGAGAAAATAATTGGAACAAAATAATCTGACCCGTGTTTGAAAATCACCAAGTAAATTAATAAAGAGTTCTCGTTTAGAAGTAAACACACGTTTTAAAGTTACGAATTAAATAAATGACGTTTTTAAAGTTTTTACAAAACTTATTATTTTATCTATTATTCGAGAATTATAAAATAATATTTTATAATTTAGTATTTCGTTACGCGTTTTAACTAAACTAGTTGTCTCGTTAGTAAAAGTATAGTTTTCGTTTGTTTGTCGGGTTATTGTGAAATTGCAATTTAATACTCTTATAAACTATATAACTTAATCCTTTTTATCGGGTTTCCAGGATAACAAAAGTTTTAATGAAAAATACTAAGTATAGAAGTTTATAGAAATTTCAGCATAACCTATTCGTTTATAAGACGTTTCCCACTTTTATAAAAATTCAATGTTTTTCACTTTAATCAATCCGTGTTGCAATATACGCGCGTTTCAATATATCTAAACTAGACAAAACAAATAACAAAAATAAGTGAAACCAAACACACCCTAACTGCTAGACCAAACACCCCTAAAGGCTGTTAAAAACAGCGAACCAAACACCCCCTTGGGTGTTAACCGCCGAAACAAACACACCCTTACGGGCCGCTGAATAGCGAACCAAACGCACCCTAAAGCTGTTAAACAGCAAACCAAACGTACCCTAAAGCTGATAAAACATAATACCGGAAAATAAATAAATAACACTTTTATTTAACCAAAACCACCATTAGATCCGGTTCTAAATTTTCTAAATCTCGCAATATTTATAAACCGATTATACATATCAACCCACAAAACCTATGCGTGCCCGCACTCTAAACCCGGATCCAAACACCCCTTTGGGGCTGTTTTTAAAACCAAACGCACTCTACTCGCTGAAAAACCAAACGCATCCAGTGGTGCTTCTGCTAAACCAACGCACCCTTGTGGTGGTTGGGTGGAGGTGGTGGTGTGGTGGCAGCGACGACTGAGATGATGATGGAGGTGGTTCGGTGGTTCGGAGATAGAGGGGGACGAAGTGGTGGTGGTTTTTGGTGGCTGCCATGGTGATGGTGATGATGTTGATGACAGCTGCCTTGGTGGAGATTGTGGTGACGTGGTGTGGTGGCAGCGAGGTGGTGTTGGCTGTAGTGATGATGGTGGGATGACGAGGATGGTGGTGATGATGGTGGATCTGTGATGAAGTGTGGCGTGGGATGGCGTGGAGACGGCAGGTGGCCGAAAAATGGCCGGAAATGATGGGAGCAGCGCCGGAAAGTTGGTGGGGAGGGAGGAAGTGAAGTGTGTGTTAGGGTTTGATGAATAATGAATGAAAACCCTAATGGGTTTGTTTATATAGTCTAAAGTTTTAAAATAAAGTGGCAAGTGTAGAATAGTTTAGGGTAATTGTTGTAAATTATTACTTGAAGGACCAAATGTGTAATATTTTGTAAAATATTGGTTCGGGACTCGTTTAAGCTAGTTAACGGACGACTCAAAACACGAAAGTTGCGCCATTGCGTTCCAAATGATTTTCCCATAAAAAATGAGTATTTACATGACTATTATTTTATAAATGTTTTTATAAAATATATTTAAAATGTTTAATATTTATTTGGGTATCACGAGCAAGCGTTGTCCGTAAAATTAAAAACTTTAATTTGAACATTCGCGTTTTTAAATAAACGTTTTTGAATAAAATATTATATAATTTATTAAATATTTTTATTTAATAAAGTGATACTTAAATATAAATTTAATTATTTTTGTGTCGGTACGCGTTGTGTTCGGTGTTCACAAATTTGCGAGATATTTTCTCGTTTTCTTTTCAAATAAGTTTGAAAAATAAAATTTGTAAATGAGAGATAAGTAATAATAAATATGATTTATTATTTAAATATGTTTCAAAAATTTACCGGCTACGCGGTAATCGTTTTTATGTGCCAATAAAAGGTCAAACAGTTAAAAAGTCAAGTCGGACCCAAAAAGTCAAAGGGTAAAATAGTCATTTAAAGTTCTAAAAATTGCGGGTTGTGACAACTGTGAATTATAAAATAAAACATATTGTGATTTTGTGAAAGCTCGTAATTTTTAGACTAATATAGCTGCAATTAAGAAAGTTGGAAAGCAATAAAAAATTTCAAGCTTTACCATCATTCGATTTTGCCATGCTAATCAATGAGTCTATATAACTAAAAAAATTCATCATTGCTTTTTTTAATTTCGAACCATAACCAACATTAGCAAACCATAGCCAACACTAACAAACCATAACCCACTTTAGGCAGCGCGACCATAACCCACTAAAATTACCATAACCCGCTGAAAACAACAACAACCAAAAGTGAGTTCAGGAAGCACCAACATTAGCAAACCATAACCAACATTAACAAACCATAAACCCACTTTAGGCAGCGAGAATAACCCACTGAAAATACCATAACCCGTTGAAAATAACCATAACTAAAAAGTCGAGCTCAGGTAATGAAACCATAACCGGCTGAAAACAACGTTTTACATAGATCTTAACCGGCTAAAACAACGTTTTACATAGAATAATTATTGTGACATATATAGCTCAGGTACTGGTTCAGGATGAGAGGTTTAGATCATCCGTACGTCCAGTTGCGTATCCGAGACACCTATACTATTCACTAGTACCCAATCCTTGCAGTGGAGAAACCGTACACCTTAGCTCTCAGCGATCTACACATAGGCCTGAGCTAGCACATAACGAAGTTTCACACCCGGAACCACCCACAAAGACCTCGTGAACTCTTAGAATTGTTACAAGAATTCTACCAAAGAAAGTATCAAACCCCAAGTTTGACTGCACCTCGTACATGACGTGGCCGCACCTGATATAAGATATTTACATACGTGCTTATCTGCACCCGGACAAAACTTTACCCTTACTTATCCGCACCTGAATAAGACTGATGACATCAAATATTTAATACTTTTTAGTGTCGAAATCCCCATGAAAATGCTTGCAAATATCTTATAAATACCTGAATATGATACTTAATCACTTATTTTGTTGTTTTCAGGAAAAACGCAAGCATTTGGCAAGAAACAGGAGAATTGGACAATAATATCATGATAAACAAGGCATTAGAGTTTAATGATGTGATTAATGGATGCTTCTACGAAAGAATAATATACGAGAAGCTATCCACATATGATTTGGAGTAACTATGAAAGGAAACAAAGCCGAAGAAGAAATGCTCCTGTGATATTTCGGGAAACGTGCTCTAGTATTTTGACCATAACTTCTTCATACTAACTCCTTTGAAGTTGTATCAAGTGGCATGAAAAGTGGAAAGTGATACCTACAACTTTCGCGTTTTGAGTTAGAGCCGGATCACAACTGACGAGTCACGAGTTTGCAATTACTACAATTTGCTGAAGGGTTTACGCAGTAACCTAACTCTAGTTTACGGCGAAAAGTCCCCAGTCATCATTATGTCGTAACAATTACACGTCAACGATGTTGCGTTTGCTGAGTCATCATTACACCGTAAACCTTCCATTTGGTTACGCCGTAAAGTCTATTTTGCCTATATTTTGGAAAGTCGACATCAGTAAGATTACGGCGTAACCCAACGAATTAGTTACGCCGTAAACCATCAGAAACCTATAAATAGGGGGTCAACCTTAATAATCATCTTTCTTCCTCCCATTTGAGGGGACGACTGAGACATCACCCCAAGTCATTTTTTCAGCACTCTCCAGCCACTCTAGAAGGAAGAATCCGGTCTCAATCATCATCATCATACTAGGTTGGTTCGATTATCATGTTTTTATTACTATCATTAATTGACAGTGATAGTGATTGTTTGAATACAATTTTCGGCTAAGCTTATCTTATTAATTATAATTATGATTCATTTATTTCTTGTTAGTTGTGGTTATTTATTTGGTTATATTACTTTGACCTTAAGAATGCCAAATATGATGCTCGCTCACCATGACCAGTGAAACAAAATCCCGGTTATTATGACTAGTATGGCGGGGATTCGCGAGATAAGTGAGGATTAGATGACCATTCAATCCCTGCTTTCCCATATAGTAGAATAAAGTGAATCATTAAGTTAATTAAGAAGTAATTAGGACTTCACTTTCTTCCCTTCAATCGTACTTAGTTCGTTTTGATTAAGTTTTCTTATTCCCTAAATTCAAAACATGACAACTTTAATCGCCTTCTAGTTTAATAGTAAATTGCCTCAAGTTAGAATCCCATCACATAGCTTTTTGGGTCGACCTCAGACTTATCTTAAGTATACTGCACGCGACCGGGTACTTTGCTCGTTAGTGTGTATATAGATCTTAGGTGGTTCGTAGTTTATAGGCATCAAGGATTTTTACAGTTTCTTATCCGCACCAGATAAGACTTTACAAATGAATGAGAGTGTTTAATTAATTGTGTTACAACAAGACACCTATACTAGAAGAATATCTTTTGTTAACCATGGTTTCTGACACATTGGCTGAATAATCCACGGGGTTTGAACCGACCGCCACACAGACTCAAACCAGGTAAAGCCCTCCCTTTTTAGGAGGTTGGCGTAGCCAATTCAAGGTTGTTTGCACCTAGCAGGAATTAAACTTTAGACCTCACACATTTTAGAGTGATAGTCACAAACCCTTGTGTCACTAGGCCACCCTAAAAAGACTCTATCTAGACACAACAAAGTATAAAAAAGTATTAAATCCCAAGCTTGACTGCACCCGTACACGGCGTGGTCGCGCCTCATATAAGACATTTACATACGTGCTTATCCGCACCCGGACAAGACTTTACCCTTGCTTATTCGCACCTGAATAAGACTTTACATTTTCTTATCCGTACCTAGATAAGACTTTACAAATAAATGAGAGTGTTTCAGTTTTTGTGTTACAACAAGACAACTATACTAGAAGAATATAGAGTTAGAAGAAGAAGACACTATCTAGACACAACACAACACACAATAGTGGATTAGGTTCATGTATGTTCTTCTCTTGCAAAGAAGTTTGTCTTTCAATGAGAGGATAGAAAAATGCGTAGACACAAAAAGATTGAAAGATTTAAAAAAATGTTTAGTAAAAGGTGAAGTCCAAGCATGGCAATAGGGTGTTTATTTATAGACAAGAAGACAACTCAGTGTTTGGCGCGATGATCCCAAAGCGTTGACGTGCGGGCTTGGCGTGCCATACCTGTTTTGTTATCTTGTCGATATATAGTCCTTGCCTATCGCTAAGCTCTTATGTACACTTCACTTTAAAGCTTCCCCAAATAAAAAAAAAAGGGTTTGTTTTTTTTTTCAAGCCATAAGAAGTTTTAGGTTAACCCGACTTTATCAATTAATGGTTAACAAAGGTTACAAAATAAGTACAAACCGCAACTTGACTTGTTACATAATATATATATATAATATAATGAAAATTTATATATATATATATATAGGCTTCGGTTCCGTTGAGAAGGTTTTTATTTTGAGAAGATTGAGAAATCTACGTTTGAGCAAATTGATTCATATTTTTTGATTGATTCACAAGTAAACATCATTTAATAGTGAATCAAAGCTATAAATCACAAATTTGATTCACAAATCATTGCTAAAATCGAGTTATGGTAATGATTCCTTAAATTTGTATAGAAGATTCAGTATTTTACTTATATTGCAAAAACAAGAGATTTTTTTAACATTGATTCGAATTTTTTTTACACATTTTGAATTAAAACACATTAAATGAGTTTTACACTTGAAAAACTTGAAATAAAGTAAAATCTATCATTTTTGAAAAACCTTCTCAATCTCATTCAAAATACAAACATTCTCAATCGATCCGATTATAAATATTATATAATATATAAAATATATATATATATATATATATATATATATATATATATATATGGTCACTTTATTTTCAGCACCAATCTTAATGCGAGAACTGACAGAACTCTTTTAGACCAATGAAATCTTTTTAACCATTAAAGATTTTTATTTAATTCAAAAGGGTATACTAGTAAAAGACAATTTTATATTACTTTTTAGGCTTTTTAAATAAATCCCGTTTTTTAAAATCTTTAATTTTCGAAATTATTTTTTATTTTAATTTTTTCTTACTTTTTTAAAAATTCTCTTAATTTTCAAAATTTTAAAACTAATTTTTTTGTTTTCTAAAATTTTCATTTTTTGAAAAAAGGCTATTGCATATTCGTTTTTTTATAAATAATATGAATTTACATGTGTTTAAAGTTTACAATTGTTTAAATTTTTCTATCTAACATCTACAGTATGTTTTTAAAATAGTAAGATGCATATATGTTTTTTAGATGATGTAAATTGATAACAAAACAAGAACATAAATGTTTTACACAAAATTCAATATCAATTAAAATACACATTTTTAAAAAGAAAAAAAATACATGAATCTAATCGATCTATACATGTGTGCACTAATACGGAGTAATATTTAACGCAAACGGACATATGTGCACACAACATATGTATTTGAAGTTTCTCATCAGATTTTTTCGAACATGTGTGCACGCCTTTCAAGAACATATATGCACGCCTTTAATGAACATACTTGTACTTCCGGTTTCTCATTAAATTCTTTAAAACATACGTGCACGCCTTTAAAGAACATATATGCACGGCTTCGGTAATCATATTTCTGCATCAATAACCAATCACAATAATTAGAGCCTTGAACTAACACCAACAATTTCATTCTACAACAACTTTTTATACTAATACAAATCAACTTTTTAAGGCATTTTTGAATACACTACCCATCAATTTCTGATATAACCAAAAAAGATATTGAAAAAAATAGACATCACATTCTAAAAAGTGTTGACGTTGTAGATCTATTAACCATTTCGTAATCCTAAATTGCATAGAAACACATAAAGAGAAAAAGATTCAAATCTTTCATTCTTCTCAAATGTTTCAAGATTTTGAAGAACCCCACATGGATCTATCTTATAACAACAAGAAGCAAAACAAATAAAACATATTCGAAACATAAAGATTTCGGGTTTATTCATGAAACAAAACGTCTTAATAAAGATTTTGGGTTTATTCGAAATATAAAAATCTACAAATACTCATAATCAATCTTTCGAAATAAACAAAGATTCACACTCAACTTTTAGTTTCAAAATGAGTTCGAAATAAACTTACCTTCGATCTTTATTAAGACCTTTCGTTTCATGAATAGAAACCTCACAAAAATGGATCATATTGGTCTTCTTCCTCCGGCAACATGATGTTAAAAAAGTATGAATTCGAACCTTAAATCGGTGAGACATCATTGATATCTACGTAGAAAATCTAAAATCAAGCTGCCATGAACGAGATCCAATTTTGGAATATATAATGAAATATATATATATATATATATATATATATATATATATATATATATATATATATAATATATGATTTTGTTTCCCTTTTCACATTTGGAATTTTTAACATTTGCCTTTTTCGTTCCTAAGTGTGGGGTGGCACCCAACATTTTTGAACATTGAGGCCAATGTTCAGTTCTAAGCGGGGAGGGGGGGTTTCTTACGAAATGATCATACATGTGCTTGTCTGGGACCCACGCAACCCCGTTTTGACCAATATATTATTTTATTATTAAAAAAAGATGAAAAAATGAAAAAAATAATATAAAAATGTGTAGAAATAAGGCCCGTAGGCTAGAACTAGGGAGATTTTGACTTGACCGAGTATTGCACTCTAGCTTTCGAGACTAAGCGTTTGCAAAACATAAAAATGTTGCAAAGAACGAAAAATGATAGAGTTGAATATAAGTTAGATGCTAAGCGTAGAGTAGTTGGATCTCTTTAGAGTAGGGATGGCAATGGGTCGGGGAATTTCGGGGATCGTATTTACCATCCTCATCCCCGTTTCCCAGCCTCATCCCCATCCCCGTCCTCATCCCCATCGGGGAATCATATTACATCCCCATCCCCGTCCCCATGGGGATCGGGGATCCCTATGGGGATTCGAGGATTTTCCGCCCTTATAAATTGAGCATAAAAACTACATAATTAATCGAAAATATAAATAATTGACCTACAAAATGTCTTAAAATGCACACGTTGTACATAGTTGGATTAGTTAAAATGTCTTTCAACTTTAAAGCATCTTAAATACTGTTAGCCTCAAAATATTAAGTCGAACAAGGAATCTCGGTCTTTATTTATTAGTCGTTGTAATTGGCTAGAAAGGGAGTCGGGCTCGTGATTTAATCTAATATTGTATACCTTGCGGGCTAAAGCCTAAAAACCCGAGCCGACCCAACAACCCTACACCTGGGCGTCACCCTAGGGTAGTAAGAAACTATAAATACCCCTCTCCATCCCATGGAGAGGGTGTTGGTCTCATTTGTATTTTTTATTTATGCAAGGTAATCAACCATCTCATTTTTCTCTCTACTTTCTCTCTTTAGTTTCTCTCTCTAAAATTCTTTCATTCTTCTATCTCTTTTCTTATGGTTTCTTATCATTGATTCATACCTATTTGTATGGAAGTGAAATGATATTATAAGGTACCGACATTTGGTATCAAGAGCCTAGGGGATACCGAGTTGTGTTCGTGTGGTTTATTTACATTTTTTTTTCGGTTCGAAACTCTATAAAACTTACAAAAGTGAGTTTTGATCTTCCTAACTACTCAAGGTTTTATCTTGTTTAAAGTTTAGGAGGTATTAATATTTCATTTTTGTTGTTTTTATAAAATTCGGTTCGTTTTTATTGTTAAAAATCTGTACCGAGTTTGAAAACAAATTCTACCGAAAAAATAGTATCATCCGAATTTGAAAAAAAGGACACCGAGTTTGTTATTTAGATAAAATAGGACACCGAATTTGAGTAATATTCCGAGTTTGAAAACAAATTCTACCGAAAAAATAGTATCACCGAATTTGTGATTATTCCGAATTTTGTAATAGTGCACACATTTTTCGGTTTTATCGAAAAGTGTGTTCTAGGATTTCATTTCATTTTCGGAAATTAGCATAAAAGTTGTAACATCTACACAATTCTCGGTTTCATCGAGTTTTGTGTTAGGAAAGGTATTATCGAATTATTGTAATAGGACATTTGTTAGATAATTCTCGTTTGTAATTTTTCATTGATTTTGATCGATATTGTCTTCAAGTTCTATCCGAGAAATTTGTCCGACAAATTCTACCGAGTTTTGCTTTGTTCGAGAAACCTTCCGAGTTTGATCTATCCGATATCTTACAACATTTGTTACCGGATTTGATTTACCGAATTTGTTACCGGATTTGATTTACCGAGTTTGTTACCGTGTTTATTACCGAATTTGCTTTACCGATTTTGTTACCGAATTTGTTACCAAATTTGGTACCGGATTTGTATAATCAAATTTGTAAATCGAACCTGTAACATCAAGACAAAACCACAACACAACTTTATCATTTTTAAAAATTCAGTTTTATATTATTTTCATTATATTCTTGTGTATATAGCGAAGACATGCCATCCACTATCAAGACTTTCTTGTGTACTGAAAAACAGTTACCCCTTAATCGATCACCACTTGGGGCTGTAACTAATATTATTCAAGAAGCAAAGGAAAATGCAAATGCATTTGAAGAAGTTGCAGCGTCACTAAAGCGTGAACGTTTGGGCTGGTACTATTTTATCTTTTTAATTCTTTGGTGAAATTTTTGATTTCTTTTAAAGAATTGAGGTTTAATTTATTTGAGTACGATGTTTAGGAACAAGCTGCACAAGATGCATCAAAAACGTCTGAAGAAGCTTCGATTACATCAGTGGTATAGCAATGTACGACAGATAAATAAGCCATTGAAACCTCTTATTCGGTACTTTAATCAGAAAAGTATGGCAGATTTAGAAAAAAGAAAAGCTGATGACTCGGGAGGTGCTCAAGACATGAGTCAAGAGAGAAATTAAGGTGTATCTGTAGCTAATGTTTCGCCAAGCTTTAAATTGGTTTAAAGATATGCAGATAGAGTGAACTGGAAAAGCAAACAGGAGGTGGGACGAGTGGCTACGCCCGAGAGTGTAAATATGGTCCAGGGGCAAGAAAAGGGGAGCATAAGATAATGTCTTATATTCGTCTTCAAAGGAATCTTTCTGGTTTTGATCCATACACCCATCATTGCTTATACGGTTTGGTATTGTTTATCCTTCATTCCCTACTATATCTACATCTGAGTATTGCTTATTCTCTTAATTTGTTACATAATTTATTTCTTCATTTGTATTTTATAAATCACGGATGCAGATCTAGCAGTGTTCATATTTGGCTACCATGACGTTCACTTTCGATACTTAGAGAGGTATAGGCCCATAAACCCAAAGTCGGACGACACTAGCATAGTGGTTTTGTCCCTTTCTTTAAAATGATAGATGGCATTTTTAAATCTATCAACTAAAACCATCCTTTCTTCCCTTTTTGTTTCTAGTGATCTTGCTTATGCAACATAAATTGTTACTTTACATTGGACTTATTATGCTTAGTATGCATTGTTACTCTCTAGGGACTTATTTAGCTTTCTATGTATGTAAATGCAATAATGATACTTAAAACATCTTATGGATCACTTATGGGGGTAACTTCCACTTCTTAGTGTCCTTTTCAATATGGTGCTTTTACTTCACTATATAAGTTTCCTAATCAAATTAGGGAATACCAGGTAACTGCCCAACGAAACTTTTGTAGTTAGTTGGTTTCATTTCCTGGAAGCTCTATATTCATAGATGCGGTGTTTTTATTTTGTTTCTAACACTTGTATGCTTTTCAGTTTTCGCAACATTTGAACTCTTAGGGATACCTGATATGAGCTGAGAAATTCCACACTTCCTGTTGATATCGATTGAGTGAATAGTTGATGAGTATATCTAATGTGTTTTCTTTTGTTAGGAACGACCTTTACCACATAATGCCAACTTTGAAAATTCGTGAGTACCTTCACAAGTATCATTGTTTTTAATGTTCCATGTTATAGATAAGTCAATGTATTAATTGAAAAATTAAAAATTCTATGATCAGCTTTAATGGTGCAAAAAAAGTGACTGTTTACGTGATATAAAAAAGAACTTAAACCATGAATGGATACGACTATGGAAAGACAAGTGACTATCTTTTACTGTATTTTTTATTTGTAATTTTGGACCTCTTATCTTGAAGTATTTTTGTACATAATTTTTTTGTTGCTTCTTTTTTTATTCACTCCCAGCCAGATCTTGGTAAAGTGGAACATTTTATTCAGGCTGTGGGATCATTCGAAGATAAAATTTTCCAGAAAAGAGGCCACCTTCATCAGGTTAACAATGACTGTCAGTTTTAAACTACTGTACGATTATATATTTGAAAAGCTAAATCATATTAACGTGTTGTGTTTTGTGTGTGCAGAGACAAGCTGAAAGGATAAAACGTGACAAAGCTCAAGCCAAATCTCAAGCAATGAGAGGAGATGATGTTGGACCACAAATGGAACCTGAATCATTAGTTCCAGTTGGCCGGTTTCAGGGATCACGTCTTGCTTCTGGGCCTGCTCCATCACCATACCAACCTAAGGGTTCCCATGGCGAGTCATGATTCCCACCAATAAAGTTTCATGTTGTTACATCGGGTCCCAACCAATTGTCTGCATTGTTGAAGCTGAAAGTAGTCTCGAAAAAGATAATAAAGATAATGTACATTTCCTGCAAATCTGAAGTTGCTTTGGCACTGGAGAACTTTTTTTATCTGTTACATGATGGAGATGTGTTGGTACCCCTGAATTATTCGGGCTCTAAGTTTTGTTTTATCTTTTCACTCTATTGTATTCTTTGTGGCTTGAAATTTCAGCACCCTTTTGTTTGGTTTTATGTACATTTTGTCATGTAATAGAAGATGTTTATAATTTTTTTTTCCATCATAAGCCAAGGGTGGTTTCGCTACGGTTGCAGTAGGAAACAAACCTGATAAGCTGTCCCTAATGCAGTTGGTCTATTCTAGTCCATAAAGGTATACTTTATAAACGCAAATACTAATTTGGTCTTTGAGTTGGATTTAGAATATCACAAATCATTCTATCGTGTGCATCTGTTGTGTGTACTTTACATAGTTTTCGCAAGGGCAAGTTTTCACTAATCATTTTTTCCGCAGGAAGCCTACATCAAGGAGCGCTATGCGTCTCTATCACTCGACTGTAGCTTTGATTCAAGTATACATAAAAAATAGCCATATAAAGGGGAAAAACGGTTTTGTATACTTTTGGTTTCTTTTATTTTTAGTGGTTTCTATGTGTTGTAGGTAACAAACCTTGCACCGAAATTAGCGTTGATAATACTCTTGAATGTCTAAGCAGTGAGCGGATACGTGAGTGCTACATCTGTTTCGTGCTATCATCCTTAATGTGTCATCCAGGTGTATATACACAGCCTTACATAATCAACCGAGTATTATGTAATCCAACAGTTACATGCTTAAACTAAAAAACCCGAAACAAACCCGCCCGTCGGGCGGGTTACGTAACTAGTATATATATATATATAATAATAATAATAAAAGAACAACTTTTTGAATGCCATAACACCCATTTCTGACGTCATAAACTGACGTCATATTGACAGTTGGCAATTTTTTCCCTGAAGCTCATGTCATTTATTTGTTCCAATGGTGTTATGTTTCCTAAAATATTGGTAACTTACAAAACTTATTGTTCCAATTTTTATTTCCTCTGATTTTCATCTCCATCTCCAATTTAATCGGATCTATATATCCATTTTAATACTGTCCAATTTCATTCGATGAACAATTTAATTTTTTTATCTTCAATTCAATTCATTATAATTCAAGATGTGTTTTCAGTTTTCTATGAGTTCAATCTTTAATCTTCAATTCATTAGGTTATTAGATTTTATTGATGCTTAATTTGGTTTAATTATGCTTTTACTAATTTTATTTTGAATAATTATTTTTTTGGTTGCTAATTCTGTAATTCTGTCATAAATAATTTTTGTTAATTGAAGATGTTTATTAATTGCTATGATCATTTTGTTTAATTGAAGTACTCAATAATTCCTTCTCATCCCCAATGCTTTAGCTTTCCTATGTTTGCACACCAAGTGTTTCTTTGAGGCTAATTTTCATTTGGAGTTACAAGTATCTCAAATTATATATTATAACATAACTTTTACTAATGTTTCAATTGCATCGGTAACATATATGTTATTTATCCCAAATGCATTTAAGAAATAAAAAAAAGTGTTCATCTTTGTATAAAATTGTGTTACATTAGTCGTGGGTGTGTATATTGTGGTCGACAATTGGATGAGTTATTGTCGTAAAGGTTCGTAGTTATTTGTAGGAGTAGGAAGAGTATGCAATATATATCGAGGGTTTTGTGTTAGGAACTTTTTTCACAATATGTTGCACACTCAAACTCTTCTTTGAATTTCACAATATGTATGCTCTGATACCAGTCACCTTTGGCTTCTCTAAAGATAGATAGAAGATGTTGCAATGGTTCCCTATAGACCCAACGAACTACACGAGTCCAGCAAGTCAACCATGACAACAAAGGACATTTTGGTTTATGTCCAACATTTTCTTCATAACCTCTTCATATGTATGAAATTTTGAAGCCTAATAAGCCATTTCTCTTTTGTACCAAAATGAATACTTTTACACTGATGTAAATTTCTACAATGAAGCCCAACTCTTTATGCCTATTGTTTGCTGCTACTATTGTATGGGTTGGGAAGGAACATATTCTGACTAATAAGATTCACTAATCTCCATAGCAACGGGCCACTACATACAAATTTTTGGTCTCTGTTTTATTTGAAACTTAAGATTTATGTATCTATTACTTGGCTTAATACTTTACAGCATGCAATTCTATGGATCATTACTTAGTTTTTTTTTTTTTTTTTTTTGTGGTGGTGGTTTTTTTTTTGTGTGTGTGTGTTTTGTTTTTTTTTTTTTTTGGGTTTGGTTTTTGGAATAGGTAGATCAAGATGTGTTTCCTATCGGTCCAAGGAATTCTCAGAATGTTTAAAAGTTTAGATTAATTAACAGATGGTATTTTCTAATCAAGCCAAAAAAATTAAGCCTTTTAATATGAGTCTTTATATTACCATCAACCTGTTTTTTCATTTTGGAGATTGTATGCAATAAAATTCTTGGTAGCTTTTCAATCCGTTTTTCATTGACCGTTCCCCTTTTTCTTATTTGACCCGTTGGGGGTAACACCAGTTCCCAAATCAACACATGACATGTTAAACATCTTTGGGTAGCTTTTAGTCTTTTTGCATTTTACTCAGTTTGCTTTTTTAGTTTGACACCCATTTGTGATAAAAACACAACTAAAATCCACATGTTCATATAAATGGGTCAAAATTGACACTTCTACTTGCCGTGATTTAAAGGCTTGATCATAAATTGATAGATGTCATTGGTGAGTTCATCTTAAAGGCTGAACCATTTTTTGGTTTTACCTCTATGTTAATTATCATTTCTACTTGCTTAATGCATGAGTTTATTCCTGATCAACATAATAACGGATTTTTATGTTTTAACTAACATTTTTATCGAATGTGGTTTCGTATTTCTTCGCCCCTTCGCCCTCTAGGTTTAGGATCTAGATCAAAACAGAAGAACATGTGCACATCATTTTATTTGCGCTTACTTGTTTTATACCGGCATATGACTTATAATAGGTTTCGGGGTTACTACATTCTACATAATGTATAGTATGTATTAAGTTATTGCTAAAAGATACATCTATCTTATGTATTCGTTATATATGTATTCATTTATAACGAGGTTTGTAACCCGCGCTCTGCTGTGGAGCGCAGGGTTTTACGTCCTTAAAAGCTTTTACGGAAATAGAACTTTAAAATTACATAACTATCAGTTGTCGGGTATTGTAACTCGGCTATGAAGATTCTAAAAGCGTTTACAGAAATAGAACTTTAAAAATACATGACTATCAGTTGTATTGTATTGTAACTCGGCTATGAATATTCGATTAACTATGATAGTATAATGTGTTAGCCCGCTTGATTGCGGAGCGTGAGCGGAGCGCGGGGTGACAACCGAAAGAGTTTAGGCTTATCTTATAAACCATAACTTTTACCATCAATCCTCATTTGCATTAGCAGCCATACCTGAATTCAAGTGACCCCTTAGTCACACTAAAACCAAATATGCACATGATTCTTGGTACCAAATACCGAAAACTAACAAACCACATTCAACCGTATCACTCAAACTTGCTTGATGTCTACTCATGCTGGTAACTCATGTTTGCAGGCAAGGCATTTCTTAGACCGAATAAACATAATTGCATATATTCATGTATAGATAGCGTAAAAAGTATGACGACTAACTCAATATATGCCTAGTTTCTTAAACCTGATAATTTCAAGTACAAAAATAAAACTTTTTGTGTCGAAGTATAACCAACCAATTAAAGACTAAGTGCATATGTGTGTGGTATACAACCTGGCCATTCAAAAATGTCTATTTCCGTGATTATGATGTGGCTCCTCTTTGGTTAGGTCTTCGATCCATCAGTAGATTAGAACCATGGCAAATGCACCTAGGAAACGGGTTTGCATAGAAATTCTCTTCTACTGTTGGACACTCGCCGACCTTCTTCATTTATGGTGCACCTAGCCGGTCTTTATGAATAGTCTTTACTCGACTACTGAAAGTGTCCCAAGATATCATTCCTTTGTCCAACCGATCTATCAATTTAACAAAACGTTGCCAGAAAATCAAAAGAAAATTAACATTCATTGAACAAAAGCGAGGCACCATATTATTTTAACATGTACTATATAAGTTCATACTCTAATGTACCTTCGGCCAATGTATGCTTCCACATGTTACGAACACTTATAGAACCTTCGACGATGGATACTAAGTCGTTAGTAGGAAGTTCACACACTTATAGAACCTTCGACAACCGATAGCAATAGTATTTCGTAGTACGATATATTGGCAGCTAAGGTAGTTCAAGAAGATTTTTCGCCTTGATGGTCGGATCCTGTAACAACCATAAATGCGGCAATATTCCACAGTCCACACCACAAACACCAATCGTATCCTCCTCTTCAATATACACCTTTAAAGTTTGAAGCAGTAATGAAAATGTAAAGCTGGTAAACCAAAAAAATCATTCAAAGCTAAAATGGAAATCTCATTTTGAAGGTTTTTATCTGATTGATGTGTTTTCAAGTAGTAAAATATTAGATTTTTAACACCTAATGGTTAGTTGGTGCCTAGTCAATTGAGCATTATAATAAAAAAATGTTGTGTATCTAGAAAACCTCACACACATTCTAAGTCTACCACCAAAATCAGACAAAATGACATGAGTGTTTTTATGAAAAGACAAACTATTCTATAATATTGAACCATTCATATAATGAAGTATGGCAAAAATGGATTTATAGTTACACCAACAGGATAATAAACAAAGAGGCATTTTGTCTACAAACTGTACTTGACATTACATTTTATAAGTAACTATCTAAATATGGCATTTTCAAGTATAAAATGGTCTCATTCCAGTTCATCAGTCAAATAATCGGTTAAGGATAATTCGTTTCACATTATCTACAGCTTATATCACACATAATTTCTTATGTATAAAAGGGGTGTTTGGGATTGTGTATTTTCGCTTATGATTATTTTCTAAGAGGGTGTTTGGGATTGCCTTTTGGAATAAATTGTCTATTTATTGTGAAGTAAGGTGATCATCCACATTTTTACAGATAAAAACGCAATTTTGAAATAGCTAGTATACCTACATTGTGAAAAAACGCAGTTCTACAAATGCATAGTCTTTGAAAAACGCAACCCACACACCCCCAAGCACTCACTCCTGAAAGCACCTTTAAAATATGTACTTTCACATTTCTCTTTAAGCAGGTGCTTATTTCACCACTAAACTAAGTAAATAAGCCTTTTTCGTGTTTGCATATCTGTTACGGAAAGACAATCCCAAACACCCCTTAAGCACCTATAAAATAAGCAGTCTCACATGTGTAACGTGATTTAGTATGATATATAAAGCAAACTGGTTAAGAAGTACGTACCTACTGGCATTTCTTGCTTGCAAGTCATCAACTTTCGACACTGAATTTAAAGATAATCTCTTCAAGGTGACTGCTGAACAACTATTTATCAAGAATAATGCACAACTTCCCATTCAAGCTAAAGATTAGATGAAGAGCACAGTTTTGAATTTGTTAGCCTCAAAATATTGAGTCGAACAAGGAAGTTCGTTCATTATATTAGGTCTCAGTCACTTAATTAATTATACGTTGTAATAGGCTAGAAGGGTAAACGGGCTCGTAAATGTAAGGTAATATTGTATGTGTATCGCCTAAACCCAAGTCAATCCCGAGCCTGGCCCAAGTAAAAGCCCACACGCCCCATGTAGTTGTGTAGGGTATATATACCATTTTCCATCAAGGAAAATGGTGTTGGTTCATTTGTAAACTTTTTCCATTTGCAAGTAATTCAACCATTTCTCTCTCTACTTTCTCTCTCTAAACTTCTTCTAATTTCCTTCTCTTTTCTACTTGTATTCGAGCAACATGATAATGAAGTGAAGTGATTAGGGTTACCGACATTTTGGATCAATAGCCCGCGGTGTTTAGTGTTTGGATTTGGTGGTGTAAAAATCAAAAATTCGTTATTATTTTTTTGTTGTGGTTCGAATAAAAAGCAAAGAAAGCAAAGTTTGATCTGTCATTTCGTGGCTAAAAGACTAAAGTTGTGTATTTTGGTTTAGAACCATCCGCTTGTATCAACTTATTAAGTTCTATAGCTTAGTTCGTGGATACATAGGGTGAAATCGGAAGTTTTTTTGTCAATGCGTTTTTGACTAAGCTCTTGGTTGCGTTTTGAGAATAAAGACAAACAAGTACGACTTGAAAGTGACATTTGTACTGGTTGCGTTTGATTAGAAGACATTGTGTTTTGGTTATCTCAGTCGTTGCGTTTTGATTTGAAACATTCGGTTTTGATCTCAGGTCGATGCCTTTTTGATTCTTCAAGTCACTGCATTTTGATTTTTTTGTGTGTTGCGTTTTGTCTCCACATTGCTTTTGAAGACCATCATTCGTTTTGACTAAACTACTCTGCCCAAATTTTTTTTATACATTGCGTTTTTGATCAAGAAAGTGACTGCGTTTGATTCAAAAAAGTATTTGCGTTTAGACTAAAGTCATTGCGTTTTTTCCTTGAAAACCCATGTTTCGCTCCGCGCATCAGGTGGTAATTTGACCGGAATTTGGGACTATATTGAATCACCGTAAATCAAAACATCACATCAAACTAAACAAACTTCATGGAATAATTACGAGGGACTTTGGACTTTTAATCGTACTAAAGAACATAATCAACAAACTTTAACATCAACAATTAAACTTTTCACGGTTTTCTCTCGATTTTGTAAAATCCCGCGAAAGAACTCAATTTCTTGGTTTAAATCTTTGACTTGTAAAATCCCGTGGAACTTAATTACTTTCACTTAAAACCACAATCCAATCAACACTTCATAACACTTAAGATCCTTCAATCATTTTTCACTTCAACACCAAAAGCTTCACTTCCAACCAGATCTCTTGCAACTACAAGATACAAAGGCAAAATAGCCAAACAATCACACCACCAGCTGAGTCAGCTTCTGAAGAAGACAAGTGATCCTGAACAAGCTCAGATGGATAAAAGACAGCAGAAAAATTGGCTCTCATGCAAAGTACTTCAAGAAACTCTACAAAACCTACTACAACAACCCAGAACTTCCTCAAACACCAGAGAACAAGATGTGATACTACTCCAAGAAAGAGCTAAACGTTAACGGAGACTCCACGATCACAAGGAAAAGATGTTGCTGTGTAAACAAGCTAGAAAGGTGTTCAACTACAAGCCGAGCACTCGTGACCCCCTAGCAGACACGATAATAGATTGAGAACAAGAGTTGGAAGCACATTACAGTTACCATGGCCAAGATCCAGGAGTATCCTAATGCAACTCAGGAACTGATTCTGAGCCATGGAACAGGTACAATACGATTACTGACGATAATGTTTTGTCAATGACAGACAACATTTTGACCATCGGAATCATTAGTAACACCATGTGCAGGTGGAAACGGAGTTATAATGTCACTCATGTCTCACCGGATATGTGTTGAGAAGGATATTCAGGATGACACAAAAAGATGTAGTATGTGATGATGGAGCGGTTGCACTGCTAATTTTAAAGCTTGATGTCATGAAAACAAAAAGATTCAAAAGCAACTAAAGAAAATGGCAAATGCCCACATTGACTCAAAGTTAACTGAGTGCAAAGCAATTATTGCGGAAACTATAAGAACTCTAGGGGAATCTAAATAGTATTCGGGATAGTTGCTTAGTTGCACTTCAAAATAAACATAACAGACCTGAGTTTGAAGAGGTACAAGGCCTGTAAATGATCGTACAGTTGACTATGACAAACCTTGAACATAAGTAAATAAGCTCCTAGACTATTAGCTCAATACAGAAATTGACATAAAAAAGGTTTAAAAGTGGCAAAGCCAAGAAATTTCTTTGTCAAAAGGAAACATGATGAGTTAGTCAACAGAGTCTTTAACCAGTCACATAGAAGGTCTTGTCAAGGAGAAAACAAAGGTAATAACGGATTTAAGCTTATGAAGAAAAAGATATGACAAAATGATTTCAATGGAAAACCAGAGTAAAGTTTTTTGAAGAAATTGTTTACAAACGGAGTTCTCAATCCAAACCATTCATATGTTAGCACCCAAACCTAACATTTTAAATGAAGACCTACTTTGCCAATCCAAGGTACCTCAAAAAAGCTCCCAAATGAGATAGCCATGTTTGTATGCGATCCCACAGACCATCTGATCCGGCAAACCAACTCGTCGCCCGATAGGACGAGACTCAGACTCTTGAAGAAAAGTCTATCAAAAATTGAATAAAGACTAGTGAAACCTTTGACTACACAAAGTTAAAAAGTCTTTATGAAATTTTGAACCCCCACCAGCATTATGAAAACTGGTTCTGCACATGCACATGAAATAAGAAAGAAAATGTGGAAAAAGGGGGTGTGAAAACAAAGCCAAATATTTTCAAAAACATAGATTTCTTACCAGTGTCTAAATCAATAAGCAAAAGTAGACAAGCATATAATGTCATGACGTATAACATTAATCATCTGCAACGAAATTGTCAATCAGCCTGGTTAAAACAATCAAACGACCTTCTCATCTGGAAGCCCAACTGACGTAAGAGTATGGAAATCCAAGTTAAAAGACATGTTTGATGCCCCGTGCCTTAAGAATACCAGAAGATAGTTTCGCATTTGTAACATGAACTTAAGCAAAAATAGCATGCAGATTTAAAGTACGTTGAATCTCTTGAAGATGAACTTGATGAACTTGATCTGATAAGGCAGAATTTTCCAACATGTATGATATGCTTTTGCAAGAATGTGTGTCTAAAGAGTTTGTGTGTCTTAATTTGTAATCTTCGATCGTGATTTAGATGAATCAACGAATTACAATGCGTATAGCTTCATAAAGTCAGGGAATGTAGGCTGTCTTGCACAAATCGTTCTGAACAAACTGAATTTGGTAAGAAAAGCTATTTACACGAGCTTTACAGAGTTTGGCTAAATTAGAAAACACTCAATTTTCTCTTGAAATCGCTTTACAAGAATTCAAAACAACTGAAAAATGACACAGTTTTGCAAAGAAAAGGCGTCAAATGTATTTCGAAAGGAACGTGAACAATATTTTGAAATACAAGATTTGAAAGCTCAACTGCAAGACAAGAACATTGCAATAAGTGAGTTAAAGAAACTCATTGAAAAATGCAAAGGAAAATCTGTGGACACTAAGTTTGATAAACCATTTGTTGTTCGACAACCAAATGCTCAAAGGATTCCAAAACCATAAGTTTTAGGAAAACCGACTCCTTTTTCAGACTCTCTTGAGAGAAATTATTTTGCAAAGAAAAAGTCGGTTTTAAAAACTAATGAGTCAGAGGGTTTATCAAAAACAGTCACTCCACAGAATTTGCCTCAAACGGCAATGCAAGTTGTAAGGAACACAAATGTGATTAAACCAGGCATGTATCGAATTGCAAGTAGTACCACACAAACTAGAGCACCACAATTGAATCAGCCATCTAGGAATACTAATCCTCGCATATCTACATCTACAGGAGTAACTCACAAATCTAATGTTAGCAGACCACAACCTAGGAGCAATCAAATGAAAGATAAGGTCGTGCCAAACACTAGTCATGTGAAGTTTAAGAAGACTGAAGTAGAAGAACACCCTAGGATTTCTAGTATTTCTAATCAAACAAAGTCTGTAACTGCGTGTAATGACAGTTTAAATTCCAGAACTTCGAATGTTAATGTTGTTTGTGCTACTTGTGGAAAATGTGTGTTTAATGCGAATCATGATGCTTGTGTTTCTAAGTTTTTGAAAGACGTGAATGCTAGCACTAAGAAGCCTAAAGTAGTGCCCATTAGTACTAGAAAACCCAAAAGTCAAGCGAACAAATCTGTTGCAACACCCCATAAGAAAACAGTTGCATCAGAATCCACTATCACAAATTCAAAGAGTTACTATAGGATGTTGTATAAGAAGACTAATAAGGCGTGGAAATGGTGGATAGCACAACAATGCCCATCAGCATATACATGGGTTCCTAAGACAAAAAGGAAATGGGTACCTAAAGTTAGGAACGAAAGTGTGACTAAGAAAGTTAGTTTTTCCATAGATAATGTATCTAGGATAACTAATGTCTTAAAACTCACAAACACTTTAGGATCCAATTTGTCATGTATTCCATCGTCCTCTAATTCTCTTGCAGATTGTACAACTCATCCTATTCATTGTTGACTCTGGATGCACAAAGCACATGACGGGCAATCTATCTCTGCTGTGCAATTTTGTTGAAAAATACTTGGGTACCGTTCGTTTTGGCAATGATCAATTTGCTCCAATTCTTGGTTATGGAGATTTGGTTCAAGGAAATATCACGATCAAAAGGGTTTACTACGTCGAAGGTCTCAATCACAATCTTTTCTCGGTTGGTCAATTCTGTGATGCGGATTTGGAGGTTGCATTTCGGAAATCTACATGTTTTGTTAGAGATCTTCAGGGAAACGACTTACTAACCGGTAATCGTGGAACTGATCTCTATACAATTTCTCTTCAAGAAACAACTTCATCAACTCCAATCTGTCTCATGGCTAAAGCATCACCAACTCAAGCATGGTTATGGCATCGAAGACTTTCTCATCTCAACTTCGACTACATCAACTTGCTTTCAAAGAAAGATGTTGTGATTGGTTTACCAAAACTGAAGTATGTCAAGGATCAACTATGTTCCTCTTGTGAAGTGAGTAAAGCAAAACGAAGTTCATTCAAGTCAAAGACTGTTCCAAGTTCAAAAGGACGGTTAAATTTGCTTCATATGGACTTATGTGGTCCAATGCGGGTTGCAAGCATAAATAGGAAGAAATATATTCTGGTAATCGTCGACGACTACTCCAGATACACTTGGACTCTCTTTCTACGTTCCAAGGATGAAACACCAGAAGTTTTAAAAGACTTTCTCACGATGATCCAAAGAAATCTTCAAGCCCTAGTAATTTCTGTTCGCACTGACAGAGGCACTGAGTTCTTAAACAAGACACTTAATGCATTCTTTAAAGAAGAAGGAATTGAGCATCAAACTTCTACTCCTCGAACTACCTTGCACCACGACGTTGTCAGAAAGACAAAACCGCACTCTCGTTGAGGCTGCTCGAACGATGCTTTCGGCTTCTAAACTTCCTTTATTCTTTTGGGCTGAAGCAATTGCAACCGCATGCTATACTCAAAATAGATCAATCATTATCCCAACTCATGAGAAAACGGCATATCACATCATTAATGACAGAAAACCCTCAATCAAACACCTTCACATCTTTGGTTGCATTTGTACTTAACAAGAGATGGTAGAAACAAATTTGGATAGATAAAAGAAAAAGGGAACCTAGTGCAATTTTGGGGGATACCCACTCAGTCAAATGATATCGTGTTCTACAACAAGAGAATTAAAAAGGTTGATAGTTGAATCCATCCATCTCAGATTTGATGAGATCAAAGAGATGTCAGAGACGTCTGTTGCTAATGACACTTCAGGCCTCGTTCCCCAACGACAAAAGGCGTCAGATTATGACAACCCTGACCCCGCACCAGAACTACAAAATGTTTCTCCTTCAGCAGATACAACAGTTCCATCACAACAGGAGTTGGATCTTCTTTTCGGTCCTTTGTATGATGAATTTTCAATGATGGTATTTCCTCTGTGTCAACAATCTTCTCTCCCACCATAATTCTACTCTACAACACACACACCCTTCAACGAATATTCACCCTACACAGAACATCACTCCTACGCAAATGTCATCCGCTGAGGAAAACAACGATAATCAAGCAAAATTTACCAATCCTTTCTGTACACCTGTAGACCCCCCAAAATTTCGGACAATGCAGCGGAATGGTAACCCTTGGCGGTGCTACTTCAGGGCACAAAAACACAAGTCCCACAGAAAACGACCTCAAAAAGGAGACGTTATGATAAACTGTCACATCAATTTTATAAAAATACAGAGTTACACAGGTTCCATTTATAATGTATAGAAAAACATTGTACAAATCGGTTGTTAAATATTACTCAAGTTACTAAGCCTTCAAAAATATATATCCGCGCGACTCGAATGCTCCCAGTGCTCCACTAGCAAAATAGTAACCTGAAAATACATGCTAAAACGTCAACAATAATGTTGGTGAATTCATAGGTTTAAGTAAAAGCAGTGTTGAAATAATTTAAGAAATATTTCAGAAGAAAAGTAACGTTACAACATTTAAAAGTGTTATTTCCGAAATCCATCCGAAATCCAAGTAGTGATTCAGTAAATCAAGAAGTATTTAAAAGTGGACCACAAGATCGAAGTAATGGTGGACTAAGTACATATTCCGAAGTCCAAAACAAGTAATGTAGACAAGAGAAACACATTCATCACAATCTAAGTAAATATTATTGCACTAATCTCCAAAGACACCGAAGCCTTAACGTACTTCAATCAATAGATTGGAATGCCCCACAAAAGTAATATAGGATGCTTGCCAACACCCGGACACCTCTAAATGTTAAATGTCGTAATTATAAGGGATTTGCACCAGTATTCGTAATTATAAGGGAATTGCACCAGTATTCGTAATTATAAGGGATTTGCACCCAAGTTCGTGGCTCTTAGGCAATAGCATTCATGCAATAATCTGGATAGCATACAGTTGAAAACACTTTTGTCCATAGTAAAACAATAATGTCCAAAATTCACAGTCTCAAATATAGGTATTCAACGATCTCCAATCATGTAGTAAACAAATCAAGCTTTAGTAAAATAGCCATGTAACGCTTACGTATAGAAATCAATATGTTTGTGTAGTAAAACGAGCACGTATTCTCACCCCGAAAACAGTTTATGAAAACCATTAAAAGAGAAAAGGTGGGGCTATTAACTCACCTTGAGTGAATAAACCAACAAAATAGATCAAAGAGTGAAAATGCATCATGGACAAGTCGAGAGCAACCTAATTAGATATAGGCCGAATAAGTACTAAGTACTATGAATAACTAGGATCATATATAATTTTATATAGCTACATCACCATCTAATTGTGTTTGTGAAATAATGTTTAAATCACATTTGATAAATAATAATCATGTATTTGAACTCGTATAATCGCGTAACTAGTTTAATCGCCTTTGTAAAATAATATTTATAAAGTTTAAAACAAGTATAAATATTATTGAAGTGTTTCCAAAATGTTTCGCAATTTTTTTTATTAAAAACGAACCAACACTATTCACGTCAAGAAATAGTGTCTAGTTTACAAAATATACATCCGAAAATTATGAAAATCGGCAGGTTTATGTAAAATGTCGTTCCGAACAACTTTGTAGTTTTACATTTCGACTCAATCGGACCCGAAGGCCCTCGAAAATGAGCTTCAGCAGCTGCTGAAGCGTACACAGTTTTTCAGCTTTTATATATAATGTTCGATAACTTTGAAACGTCGTATCTTACTCGTTTTAACTCCGTTTTTAGTGATTCTTTCGAGCACGTCTTCGTAATTAAAAGTTTTATAATTATTTTCCAAAAATGTATCTGTTGTGAACAGTAACTTTTATAAAATTAGTTTTATAAAAGTTTAATTAACGTATAACTCGTAAACTATGTATCTTCTTCGTTATAAATCCGTTTTTCGAGTTTCTTACCTTTTTGGAATCGTCATGAGACGTACTATTTTTATAACCTATAAAATCCATGCTTTAAAAGTCGAACTCAAACAGCCCCTTTTTAATACATATGTATTTATTTATATAACTTTGTTTTTATTAGTTTTTAGTTTAGATAAAATACCACAAGTCCTTTATATCACATGTCTTATATATATTATAAGTCCTTAGTCCATATTTTGTCCAAGTGTCCATGGTATCAAGTCCTTAACAACACTTTTAAATCATAAGTTCATTAAGTAACTTTTAGTTAACTAGTTTACCCATATACTTTTTATACATAACCAACAAGTGTACAATACTTATACTCTCTTTATAACATGACATTAGCAACCATATAACATGTGTAAAAGTATACAAAACTATGATCACAAGAAAAATCCATTTTTCAAGTTTAAAAGTATCCTAAATGGTGATGAGCCATATAAACATTATATGTACATAAAATCATGAAAGTAAAGATATTAAGAGTTTTAGATGACCTTAGGTGAATGAGTGATGAATGAAAAACAAGATCACACCCTTGTGATCAAACCCAAATTTCCAAAGAAAACCCTACTTGTTTAAACCTTGCAAATGTTTAACAAGCCTTCAAATCTTCTTGGTATGGCTTAAATATGTTGTGAGAACACTTGTAAATGTGGAAAATAAAAATGTTATGGATTGTATATGGGTTTTGAGTTGATGTCGAGGGTAAGAGGGGAGGGACAAGAGATATTTAGTTTGTTTTTGGCTAAGGAAAATGAGTGTAAGTGTTTATCTACTAGAAATGCATGTATATGTATCAAGGACTAGTCAAAGTGACTATTAACAAGACCAAAAGACCATAAAATAGGGGAGGGGGCGTTGGACATGGGGAGTGAAATGAGGATGATGTTGGTCAATGTTTTCTTGATATTTTGTGGAAATATGAAAGTATTTCTTGAAAATTATAAATGTGTAGTTAACATGTAAAGTGTATACTTGCAATGTGTAAGTTCTAGCTTGGTTTCTATATGTAATATTAGACCAATATGATAACACGGGTAAAGTTTTATAAAACTTTGATCATTGTATGTAAACATAGGTATTTGTTGAAGCGTAGATTAATTTTTTTTTACGGTTCCGGGTATGCCTAAATGTGTTTAAATTGTGAAACGTAAACATTTTTCACAACCAATAAAAAATAAAATTAAAAGCGAACGCGTACGAGAAGAAAAAAATTTTTTGTGAAATATATGACGTCGTAAATGACCTGAAAATACGAAATGTTACAGTCTCCTCCGGTTAGAAGAGCCTTGTCCTCAAGGCTCAAATTGCGGCACTTGAGGAAGGTACGGGTTCGGAGAAAAAGATGCGGATTTTTTTTTCTTCCGGAATAATGTTGATGAAGAGGTGTAGATAATTATTATTATTATTAATATTTTTTTTATATGAACAGTGCCCCCACGGTTTCGGTGAACAGTAACCCCAAACGGTTACCTTTTTCCCTTTCAAATACAAAATTTTCTCCTCCATTCTCCATACTACACGTAATCTTTCACTTAACATTTCTCTTATTCCAATCCTCATAAATGTTGCACATACATCACTACTGGCGATGGCGGCCACGATAGCACTCGGGCATTTTATTATCTGTCCTACTTTCCCAATACGAAGACGGATTTCAGTATTTGGAAATGAGTTTGCGTTCTCGTGCCGGTCATTTTCCTTGCTATTGGCGTGGAATCTATGATTGAAGGACTAGAAACTATAGTTAGGGGAGGGTGAAATAAAAAAACTTGTATTCTTTTATGTCCTTAAGTAAATCTTATTTCTTAAGATAATAAACGGATGGTTGTGGGCAATAAAATTTGTTTGGTGCCCGTTTATTTTAATTGTTGATTTTTAACTTACGCGATTTAACTTAACTATTAAAATCAAAAGTAAACGCGTACGAGATGAAAACAAAAAAAATATATAATGAAATAATTGACGTCGTAAAATGACATGAAAATGCGAAATGTTACAGTCTCCTCCGGTTAGAAGAGCCTTGTCCTCAAGGCTCAGGTTGCAACACCTGAAGAAGGTACGGGTTCAGAGAAGAGATGCGGAAATTTCTCTTGGATTTGTGTTGATGAAGAGGTGTAGGTTTTAAGGTGACTACTCTCAGCATGGGCATGATTCTCCCTGAATTATACATAGGTGATCAAGTTATGTATATTTGAGGACTAACGATGCAATGCTCATTTTGTCAAAATAGTGTAATGTATGAAATGTATCCAAAAATTTTATAACGAAATGAAATAGTCAATAAAGTAAACGTGAAGTAGCTCAAAGGGTGACAAAAAAATGGTTTATAGGTTGACATCAAGATTGTTTCTAAAGGGATAGGTCATAACAAGTATAAAGAATATCTGAACGAACGCAGAAGCAGTCAAAGAAAGTGAACGTAAAGAATTATTCAATCAACAAAATGAACGTAAAAAGTCATGTTCTAAAGGTAGGTGCTCCACGGTGACACGTATGAGGTGACAAGTTAATTGTCGTACTCCCATCAACTGGAAGACTTCAAAACGATGGATTACGAAACAACATGTGCGATCATAAGAAGAGTGTTCCAACTCGGAGTCGAATGGTAAAGTAACTAGTAGAATTTACAAAATATGTCGACAAGTAAGGTAGACAAGAGAAACACATTCATCATGTCCAACACTTTGTATTATTGCACTAAGCTCATGACACCGAAGCCTTAACTAGATTTGTGCCCCAATCAGAAAATAGGATGCTTGCCAACACCCTAACACCTCTCAATGTTAAATGCACCCGATCAAACTAGTGACCCAAGTAAAGGTGAGGATTGTAAACACTTGTGTCCAAAGTAAAACAATCATGTCCAAAATTCACGGTTTCAAATATAGGTATTCAGTGATCTCAAATCATGTAGTAAACAAATCAAGCTTTAGTAAAAATAGCCAGGTAACGCTTACGTATAGAAATCAATAAGTTTATGTAGTAAAACAAGCACGTATTCTCACCCCGAAAACAGTTTATGAAAACAATTAAAAGAGAAAAGGTGGGGCTATAAACTCACAAAGTATTGAAAGGTAATTGTACTGTAGTAAAATATACAAGTTTGTAAACGAGCATGTATTCCCCTCGCGGGTTTATAAAACATTGAAAAGATTGAAATGCGAGACTATGAACTCACCTTAGAAGTGAAGTGAAGAATAAGTCGAGTGAATGAATGAAAACGCGTCACGGAAATATCCGAAAGCAACCTAAGTAGATATCGGTCGTATAAGTACTAAGTACTAATAACCTATATAATTCTATATAGCTACATCACCATCTAATTGTGTTTGTGAAATAATGTTTAAATCGCATTTGATAAATAATAATCATGTATTTGAACTCGTATAATCGCGTAACTAGTTTAATCGCCTTTGTAAAATAACATTTATAAAGTTTAAAACAAGTATAAATATTATTTAAGTGATTCCAAAATGTTTCGCAAAAATTTATAAAAAAAACGAACCAACACTATTCATCTCAGGAAATAGTGTCTAGTTTACAAAATATACATCCGAAAATTATGAAAATCGGCAGGTTTATGTAAAATGTCGTTCCGAACAACTTTGTAGTTTTACATTTCGACTCAATCGGACCCGAAGGCCCTCGAAAATGAGCTTCAGCAGCTGCTGAAGCGTGCACAGTTTTTCAGCTTATATATATAATGTTCGATAACTTTGAAACGTCGTATCTTACTCGTTTTAACTCCGTTTTTAGTGATTCTTTCGAGTACGTCTTCGTAATTAAAAGTTTTATAATTATTTTCCAAAAATGTATCTGTTGTGAACAGTAAATTTTATAAAATTAGTTTTATAAAAGTTTAATTAACGTATAACTCGTAAACTATGTATCTTCTTCGTTATAAATCCGTTTTTCGAGTTTCTTACCTTTTTGGAATCGTCATGAGACGTACTATTTTTATAACCTATAAAATCCATGCTTTAAAAGTCGAACTCAAACAGCCCCTTTTTAATACATATGTATTTATTTATATAACTTTGTTTTTATTAGTTTTTAGTTTCGATAAAATACCACAAGTCCTTTATATCACATGTCTTATATATATTATAAGTCCTTAGTCCATATTTTGTTCAAGTGTCCATGGTATCAAGTCCTTAACAACGCTTTTAAATCATAAGTTCATTAAGTAACTTTTAGTTAACTAGTTTACCCATATACTTTTTATACATAACCAACAAGTGTACAATACTTATACTCTCTTTATAACATGATATTAGCAACCATATAACATGTGTAAAAGTTTACAAAACTATGATCACAAGAAAAATCCATTTTTCAAGTTTAAAAGTATCCTAAATGGTGATGAGCCATATAAACATTATATGTACATAAAATCATGAAAGTAAAGATATTAAGAGTTTTAGATGACCTTACGTGAATGAGTGATGAATGAAAAACAAGATCACACCCTTGTGATCAAACCTAAATTTCCAAAGAAAACCCTACTTGTTTAAACCTTGCAAATGTTTAACAAGCCTTCAAATCTTCTTGGTATGGCTTAAATATGTTGTGAGAACACTTGTAAATGTGGAAAATAAAAATGTTATGGATTGTATATGGGTTTTGAGTTGATTCCGTGGGTAAGAGGGGAGGGACAAGAGATATTTAGTTTGTTTTTGGCTAAGGAAAATGAGTGTAAGTGTTTATCTACTAGAAATGCATGTATTTGTATCAAGGACTAGTCAAAGTGACTATTAACAAGACCAAAAGACCATAAAATAGGGGGGCGTCGGACATGGGGACTGAAATGAGGATGATGTTGGTCAATGTTTTCTTGATATTTTGTGGAAATATGAAAGTATTTCTTGAAAATTATAAATGTGTAGTTAACATGTAAAGTGTATACTTGCAATGTGTAAGTTCTAGCTTGGTTTCTATATGTAATATTAGACCAATATGATAACACGGGTAAAGTTTTATAAAACTTTGATCATTGTATGTAAACATAGGTATTTGTTGAAGCGTAGATTAATTTTTTTTTTACGGTTCCGGGTATGCCTAAATGTGTTTAAATTGTGAAACGTAAACATTTTTCACAACCAATAAAAAAATAAAATATAAAAAGTTTATTATTACTTTTGTAAAAATAATATAGTGCTTGTTTGACGAAAACTTTAATTCGTTTGGTGCCCGTTTGTGTTAATTTTTGATTTTTAACTTACGCGATTTAACTTAACTATTAAAATTAAAAGTGAACGCGTACGAGAAAAAAAATAAATAGTGAATTTAATAGCGTCGTACATTGATAAAAAATACGGATTGTTACAGTCTCCTCCGGTTAGAAGAGCCTTGTCCTCAAGGCTCAGGTTGCAACACCTGAAGAGGGTACGGTTTAGAGAAGCGATGCGGAAACTGACCAAAATACCCTCGCAAAATTTTAGAAACGAGAACAACGTATACCGACGCGAAAATAATTAAATTATATTTAATTATCACTTTTTGTTAAATAAAAATATTTAATAAATCATTTAACATTTTATTCAAAAACGTTTATTAAAAACGCGAATATTTAAGTTCAAGTTTATTTTACGGATAAAGTTTATCCGTGATACACAAATAAATGATAAACTAGTCATGTAAATACTCGTTTTCGTGGGGAAAATGAATTGGAAAACAATGGCGCAACTTTCGCGTTTTAATTCAACCGTTAACTAGCCTAATTGAGACCCGAACCACTAATTAACAAAAAAATACATTTTGGTCCCTCTAGTAATATTTATAATTTATACCCTAAACTATTTAACACTTGTCATTTATTTTGTTGTTGGCATTCCTTACTACCTTGGTTTCCTAACGTACGACCTAATCCATATCTTTTTAACGGATTCCGGTGATTATCGGGTTTGAGTTCATACTCGTTTCATATTACCGTTAAGCCCACTCATTTATAATTTATTATTTACATAAAGAAGCGTCCCAATTTATGTAAATAATGAATTGATAAACTTATGGTTCGGTGATTTACAATTTATTTATTTAAATGAAGAGGCGTCCCAATCCTTTCAAATAAAGAGATTATAAATCAGCCTACTTAATAATTTCTGATGCAATACGCGTACTCACAAAATTCTTCAAGGTGGTGGATGACATGACGATGCCGGTGCTCTAATGAGTATGGAACGAGTGTTTAAAACTCGTCTTCGAAGACGGGGAGTAAAACAATCAGGCGAGATCGACATAGAGTTTAAAATAGTTGATGAGTATACGATTAAAGTAAATAAGATAAAGGTCTTTTATGAACGAGTTTACATAGCAATTACCATATTAAACCTCCAGTTACAAGTCCCGCCCATACAAGACTTGTGAAACTTAGATTCATACATAATTCCATGTAAACATAACCGTGACGGGTTTCGCGTAAAACGATATTGTATAAGGTTATGAAAAATAAGTTCGAGACCATTGCATCGCTCACAATGTCTTAGACAAATCTTAGAGACCATTGTGTCATCCACAATGTCTTAAAAAAAGTTTAATATTCATATAGACAACTTCCATATAAGTAAATAGAGGAATATATGTAAGGCGAACGTAAACCACGAGGAAAAGATAACTACAGAGAGAAGACAAGCGCAGAGAAAAGATAAGCGTAAGCTCATAGCAGAAACACGTATAAGGCACACATAAAAGCACGTAAGGATCACATACTGGTTATAGACCAGACCTAGATATTCTACCTAGATATTCTACCTGGTTCTCTATAACCTTGGCTCTGATACCAATCTGTCACACCCCCAGACGGGGCCTGGACGGAATACGTGTCCGGAGGCGTGACGTCATCATATTTCGAACACAAGGCACGAGAGAACGACCTCTAATGGACGTTTTGAAAATCATAACTCGTTGCATTATTTAAAAATATATATAAGTTTTACAAGATTCAAAAGAAATTAAACATTTGCGGAAGCATAAGTAAAATGTAGCGGAAGCGAAATTTATGTTTTCAAAAGACAACGAGTATGATAATTTGATAAGTCTTGAAATAGGGTATCATATTGCACGTAGACTCCACATAGCACGTCAAGAAGTCCAAAGCTAATCACCTGAGAAAAACATGCTAAAAACGGTCAACATAAAGTTGAGTGAATTCATAGGTTTAAGTAAAACATTTATGAGGATAAAAAACGTTTAGTGAATACTGCCTTACTCGCAGTATCATGAAAAGTATTTAGTAATCAGAAACGTTCAACCAAAGTAGTATGGACCACAAGACTTCAAAACGTATGCGACAGTTATAGGAGATATAACTTCACATAAAATGGGGTGGGTATTTACGTTGCACTAAGCTCATGACACCGAAGCCTTAAGTATACGTTGTTATAAGTTGGTGCCCCGGTAGATGCATTGCCTAACACCTAGTTCCTCAAATGAAATGCGTCCGTTGACATGGTAGTGCGTTGTTATCTACCCGGACGGGGGAGTTCAATCCCAATAGATCTATTCACAGCATTCGCGCTCCCTCAACCGGTCCTCCGGTCAAGAAATTAACGGTTCATGATAGGGGGACTTCATGGCAATAGGGTAACTTAGGCAAACCACGTAAACAGGGAAATTCTCACGTAAAGTACTTGTGTCCAAAGTAAAAGTAACCAACGTATTCGTAAAAGTTTAGCGTACTTATATTCATAAGTCAAAAGAACCAACGCATCCATAAAAACTCTGGGTATTTGTATCCATAAGTAAAAGAGTGTGAAATCAATCATGTAACCAGTTTGTAATCAACGTATACGAGTTTGAAATTCAGTAATGTAAACACAGTTTGTAAACAGCATTGTATCTCACCCCAAAAGTATAAATATATGTAAAACAAGTAAAAGACGTGGGGCTATGAACTCCCCTTGATGTGGAGGAACAATTTGACAGATAGACAATATAATATGCACAACACAACGGTAAGACGAACGGCTCGAATTCAAGAAGTGCAACTAATCTTATCGGCTATACCCACATAACTTAGAATGAGAATCTGATACATAATAAAAGATTTAATCACAAGTTGTAATATATGAATTGTTGGATTTAAATAAAATATATCAAAAAAATAAAACAACCAATATGTTCCGTACATATCACGTAGGAAAACGAACGATTTTATAATTCATACGTTGAATTATATAATAAAGACAAGTATCTAAAAGAATAAATCGAAGTATATAATACTTTACAATTATTATATAAAGAATGTGATAAAAATAATTAAACAAAATAATTCGACACGTTTTAGGAAATCACCACTTAAATAAATAAAAGTTATTGTATAAAGTAAACGTATGTTTTAAAGTTACGTATTAGGTAAACGATGTTTCTAAAGTTTTTACAAAAGTAATGACTTTATTTTCTAGTCGGGAATTTATAAAATAATATTTTATAAATTAATATTTCGTTTTCTTAACGGGTTGTAATTAAAATAGTTGTTTCTTTTGTAAAAGTATGATTTTCTTTTGTTGTCGGATTATTGTATAATTATAGATTAAAAATCTGAAGACTATATATATTTTTCCTTTTATCGGGTTTCTAGAATGTTAGGATTATAGTAAAAATTACTAAGTATAGGAATTTATAGAAATTTCGGCATAACCTATTCGTTTATAAGACGTTTCTATTTTTACTAAAATCAATGTTTTCCCCCCTTAATCAATCCACGTTCCAATATACATCTAACAAAGTGTATAACCCGAATAAAGGAAACAAAACACAACCTATGTGTTGTTAAAC
Source organism: Tanacetum coccineum (assembly GCA_026074375.1). NCBI lineage: Eukaryota > Viridiplantae > Streptophyta > Magnoliopsida > Asterales > Asteraceae > Tanacetum > Tanacetum coccineum. The sequence continues at coordinate 46,011 of BQNB010007859.1, read as the reverse complement.
GCAAAACCAAACGCTCTATATGAGCTGAACCAAACGCACCCTAATGGCTGAACCAAACAGCCCTATATGGGCTGTTAAACCCAGAAACAAACACCCCTGTTGGGCTGTCACTAAACGCAGAACCAAACGCCCTTATTTGCCAGTTAAACTCGTATCCAAACGCCCCTAAATTATGTTTAAACGCAGATTCAAACACTCCTAAGGTTGTTATACATAAAAAAATGAAAATAGTAAAACGACACATTCATTTAACCAATTTATACCACCATATTAACCGGTTATATTTATAAAAACTTTTATATTTTTAATGGCCGATTATACCAAACAAACCACTAAATCCCTAATCGTGCCCGACACACTAAACTAAATAAACCACACGACGATGGTGACGACGATGATGACGGAGTCGTGGTGGCTGTGGGTAGAGGCTGGGAAAAACCAAACGCACCCTGCTGGGGCAAACCAAACGCACCCTTTTGTGGTGTTGGCGGCTGGTGGTGAGGAGGTGACGAAGGTAGTTGTGATGTGGTGATGATGAAGGCGGCTGGTGGTGGCGTCACGACTGGTGAACGTGGCTGTGGTGGCGTCGGTTGGAGGAGGCCACAATGGTGTCGTGTTTGAGGATGGTGATGATGAGTGGCTGTGGTGAGGTGGTGATGGACGTGGTGGGGATAGAGGTGGCGGTGTGGTGATGATGGCAGCGGCTATGGCCGGAGTTGGGTGGCCGGAATTTGGCCGGATTCCGATGACGGCGCCGGAAAAATAATTAGAGAGAGGGTGTGTGTGTGAGGCTATGTTATAAATGGTGAAACCCTAATTAGGGTTGGGTATATATACCCAAAAGTTATAAAATAAAGTGTAAATTGTATAATAGTTTAGGGTAAAATTTGTAATTATTCTCCCAGGGACTTAAAACGTAACTGTTTAGTGTATTTTTATAAAGTAGTGGTTCGGGGCTCGTTTCGGCAAGTTAACGATTGATTTAAATTACGAAAATTTCGCCATTGTGTTCCAAATAGTTTTTCCCATAAAATTGAGTATTTACATGACTTATTTTATAAATGTTTTTATATAACTTATTTAAAATGTTTTTGTTATTTATTAGGTATCCCGGGTGAGCTTCGTCCGAAAAATAAACTTTAACTTGAGCGTTCATGTTTTTAAATAAACGTTTTTGAGTAAAATATTAAATAATTTATTAAATATTTTCATTTAATAAAACGTGATAATTAAATATAAATTTAATTATTTTTGTGTCGGTACGCGTTGTTTTTAAAATTTTGTGAGGTTATTTTAGTCATTTTCTGCTTGGTTTCAGGTCTCGGGTAAATCTAAAAAGTTGTCCGGAATGTCGTTTTACATCAAATTGCTTTAGAGTCCGAGTCGTGAAAACGTAATTTAGCGGGTCGTTTTTGATAAGTCAATTTAGGAATAACATATATCTTCTCGTTTTCAAGTCAAATAAGTTTGAAAAATAAATTTGAAAATGAGCGATAATAATAGTAATTATGATTTATTATTTAAATACGTTTCAAAAATTTACCGGCTACGCGTAATATCGATTTTATGTGAACCATAAAAATGTCCAAAGTCAAAAAACTCAAAGTCGGAACCAAAGTCCGAACGGGGAAAAATAGTAATTTAAAATTTCCGAAAATTGCTGCTTGTGACAAGCAAGTAGGTGCTATATTGATGTTAAACTCTCATTTCCTCACTCTTTCCATTTGGATTTGACACTTTCTCATACATGTGGAACATTAGTGTGTAAGTTGAGTAAACCTTGCCCTGATTGGTATTAAGTTATAACTTATTTTTGTAAAATTTTCATACTTTCTTAAAATTCCATTAATTTCCAACATTGGTATTGTAATCAGGCTACCTGTTCGTTGGGACAAGACTGTGGTAGTAGTGATGATTGAGGTTCTTGTGAGTGAGTACGAATAGTGGTAAGGTATATAAGCCCTTCTGGATAGTCATAATTAGAGGTGGTACTTTCGACCCATTTAGGCTGATTTATACTCTATTGGCAGAGTATATCTGTCTTTTGCACGTTTAGATATTGATGACGAAAGATTGCGGTTCAAGCAGCATCTCCCAAATGAGATGGCCCATTATGGTACAGATTGTTGAGACGCTGAAATTGAGTCTTAGTATCGTCTGCAGATAGATCTGTATACGACTTGCGTGCACACACGGTTAGTATTTTGTTTACGGTCATGCGAAGTTTCTCTACGTTTATAATAATTGATGTGAGTGGCGAGATATTCAAACTACTTTGTGACATAGGATAGAAACGTTATGACATAGGACAGAAAGGATTATTGACGTGATTATTAGCTGATTAGAATGCATTTTAGAATGACGGTGATTAAAATGCTACATGTAGTTGGCTGTAATCGTCTTTAGAAGTTCATAATGACCTACAAAATAATTGAAGACAGGTTGCCATGCCTTACATTTTCTCCTTGAACTACTTGAAGTTGTTGTAGTTGCTTCCACCCCCAAAGAAGCATTCCCCGTAATACATCTTATTTGTAAGAAATCCCAAATAGCACATTTCAACACTATCTCTCGCTTTAAGTGTAGTTGATCCGAGTCTGATAATTGTAATTGTATGTCTCATCATTTGCTAGAACTCAATTCCAAACACCCCCTTGACTAAACAGCCTTTCCGAATAAGTTTTATTATACAGTTTTAACAGATTGTGTCAGGAAATTCACTTTAAATAGAAAATTCAGACAAGCGCTTAAAATGTTTATTTCAACAATTAGGTGCAAGGGGTTGTCATGTGTTTCGAAGTCAAAAGCAACGAACTTTATTGTGTGTCAAAATGGACTTCATCGTTAAGACAACTGTGCCCGATTATGACGGTATCTTAAGTTATAAACCAAATAAATATATCTCAACCAAAAAGCATACGCAAAACTTATTTATACACATTCCCGATTTAATGAGTAATGTGATCTTAATTTTTTAGATTTCAGATTGTTATCGCGGACGCTAGATCTCAGCAGGCTGCATCAATGACAAAAGTTCATTTGCTTGGTCATACATTCCCGATGTCATATGCAAAAACTCAGATTTCCATATTGAAAGGTTAGTTAACGACGTGTAGTGCTTTAAGTGTATATAGCAGTTTGACATCTGCCTTTTGAAAATGTTGTTTTGCAACTGTGCTTGCTATCCATTGGCCACGTCACTGCAGTTATGCCATCGCATATTTTATATCAAGTGTTTTATTGATAATTTTATAAGTCGCGTTTAGCTTAGGCAGTGACTAAGTTTATCTTGCTTAAGAGAGGTCCTAATGCCAAATGATTTACTCCAGCAGACAAAAAACTGTGTTGTCAACCCTGTTTAGAGTCCCACATTTGTTAGTGCTGGTAGTAGAGTCGTGTCATCATGTCTCAATGTTTTTGTTAGTTTGGTTGTCTTTAGATATGAATAATGGCAATAGTTGAGAGGTACAGTAGGTTGTAATCCAAGTTTGATCCGAGCACTCAAGCCATCAGACTTGAGGGGATTAGTGCACCCTGATTGAGATGCAGATTCACAAAGCACGAGTTGGAGCCCACAAACAATCAGTCATTGTGGATAGTGTTTCTCAGTCATAAGTTATAACAAAAAGATACAGGTTAAGTTAATTGTACCTTTTAGCACACAAGAGTAGATTCTGGTCCATTTTGTTGCGCAATTAGCTGTAATAATTGGTTAACCCTCGCCGTTATTTCATTCAGTTAATATTGTATAGAATCCGAATTAATGAATCATGTGTTAAAACTTAAAAGGTACAGCTGCAAGGTGCCTGTTTGAATTTGTTAATTACTTTTGGGTAAACATAAAGAAACATCTAAGTTACTGATATGTATATGTGCAGTATCAATTTTATACAAAAGAGTGTCCTAAATTAATGATCGATATCCATTGTAATGTTTGGAAGATTTAGCCAATATAGTTACAGGAGGTGTAATTTGAATGTTTAAGAAATATTTACTATAAGTTCTGAAGTGCTTATGAATCCATAGCTTTTATCTGCTGAGGTTGAATTCATTCTTTGCGTTGACTTTCTAAATTGGTACTTCGACATGTCAAATGCTACGAGTATCTCCCCTATAAGTTCTATTAATGCCTATGACTCTAAAACGGTTTAATGTTGAGTTTATTTATGTTTGTTCAGGGTAGATTTTGCTGACCAAATTACTTACTATGAAAAAGTCATTGACTTTGAAAAAGATAAGGATGTTGCAGTATTGCAAACTGGCGCACCAAAAGAAAAATTAAGACCTAAATTAGTTGGTGTGTATGATGACATTGAACATTACATGGTCTTTAATAAATCCATTGGTGAAGAGGAATCTAATTCCAAACTCCACGGGTATAACGACTTCAATGGAGGTGCTCCCGCCTCACAGAATGGGGCGGCATCTAGCTACAAGCGTACTGCAACGTTTCAGAATGGTGTTGGTTTTGACAATGGAAATCTTCATTGAAAGATGTGGTTTTATGGTATTAAAAAGAATTTATATCTTCAATGTAAGACCTTTTTTTATTTTTTGATTATGTTCATTTGAGGACTAACGCTGGTCATATATTGTAGGAATCGCAAAATAATTCAAACATGTAGCTTCAAGTGGTGCACATTCTTTCAAACACCACGAACTTGAATACCAAGTTCTTTGCCTTGCAGGTATATATTATCATCTTCTGTCATGCATGTATTTTTGGCTCCTCTTTCCTTTTGTGTTATTTAAAAGTGATCAGCCCATTGGCCACGTTTGTAGCAAATCAATAAAAAAATACTAGCTATTAACTAAGAACAAACTGATGTACAATCAAAACATGAGATACAATTTTCTATTTATTGAATAGTGGAATAAAATAGAGACCAAAGTCGAGACGCATCATCAAAATCGTTAAGGTAGTAGTCATTTTAAAAGATATGTATGTACCTATGTATGAAAATCAAGTTAGGATGATTATTAGAGATGGGTCACTGAAGTATACAGATTTATTACTTTTGTTACGCACAATACGACCTAACCTTACATCATGTTCAGTTTTTGTCCATTTTACTGGCTTTAACTACAATTTACTTACATCATTATTCAACCTAATTTTATCAGGGAAGTGGCTAGGCAGTAGGCAAATACGTTGCAATTTGGCTGCCAAGTTGCTGGTACCAGGTTTTCAGTGTTCAGATAATCATGTTCATGTTTCATTTCTGTTTATTTGAGAATTTAGCAAATAATCTGCTTTGTATAATCAAATACAAACACCCAATTACGGTTCCTATTGCACATCTATTTCACGAAAACTTTTTTGTGTTGTTAAAATGAAATTGCAGGCTAGGGCATCACTAACTCGAGCTATGAAAGATGGAAACTTTGCCAAATTATCGACCCACGCTTACCAAGAGTCTACAGCCACAGTGAGAGAAAAACATTTAGAAAGGCATAATGTGGTGCGTTTGGCTGAAAATGCGCGTATCTCTTTAACTCCATAAGAGGTACACATTACATTGTTAACTGCTAAAAGTAATTGAGCTTTTTGCAAACAACGGGTAAGTTAAGGATTGATTTTAGCGTTTCCAAACAATGAATAAGTGTGAAATTTTTTGAAGATGTATCGATGTGTATTTAGTTATTTCGGTTTGGAATGGTTATGAATAATTTTGAATTGTTTGGTTATGGGTGTAGGTCATAGGAGAAACGAAAACAAAGGCTCGAAACACTTTATAAGTATACTAATTATATTTCTCCATAATCAGATTTTCTTGCAATTTAATCAACGTCTTACTTTTAGACTAATATCGATAGACGGTGTAGGCGTATATAAATGTCGAATGAGGGTTACGGGGGTTTGAAAGATGGGTGTGTGGGAGGGAATCACCACCTGATATTCTTATAGAATAAAATAAATTACTGACGAATATCACTTTGTTGATGCCAGCATGCGTTTGCCGATGTTTCTGTGCATTTGCTGATGCCTGCTCTGTTGATGATTTTTTATACCGATTGTTTTAATAATGTCGTTGTGACAATGGCAGGTTCTAACTCCCGTTCCTACGGATATGCTTCATCGCATATTTAATGGTTCTGGGAATCACTCGATTCAGGCAAAGGCTTAACAAGGTACGTGATTCTAAAGTTTCAGATTTAGGTTTTTATTTACGTTATTAATATGATATAAATTGTATAACATGATGTAATGTCGACCTTTAGTAGTAAGACTCATGATGTATAACGATTTTGTAATTGCTTAGTGGTAATATGTTGATTAATATTATCTTAGGGGACCCAAATCTATGTTGGATATTACATATATCAAAAATATATGTCCGGAATATGTGAGACTACGGGGGCACACAGCATATTACACATAGATTACGTTTTTTAATGTAATTAATATAATATCGGAATATTAAATATATTAATATGTTTCACGAAATAATTAAACGGTCGAACTTAAGAAGTACAAGAGAGGAGAGTGTCGTTTCTAGTAAATAAGAGGAGGTGTTTGAGCATGACTTGGAGAACAAGTCTTTGGCTATATATATACCCCTTGCCTCATCTTTTGTAGGTAAGATATATGATATACCTAAAAGTCGAACGACATATCATCTTAATCCTAAATACCAATGACATCATTATACACAGAAAAGAATCCATAGTATACATGCATGCACAACATTACTATTCTATTCTGATGAAATGCCTGCCTCTTGCATGTAGAAAAATAAAATTTGGCAATGCATTACCAGCAGAATGTATTATTCTTATTCACCATACTTTTAAGTGATCGTCATTTATATCCCTGGATTCGTCCGTTGTGATCGGCCAAGTACCAAAACAAGAACATCGTGTTTGGTTGTTTTATTCGTGAAAAAAGGACTAGCATCCTAGCATATCTCGGTGACGTGTAGTGTATGCACACCATAGATGTTATCCTACTTTGGTAACTTTATTAGTTTGCGTGGTATTCTATTATAACAACTCGTATATAGAAGAACGGTGTAACGGTAACTTAAGCGGTGTAGTCCGTTCGTTGCTAAATAGGAATACATCTGCTATCCTTGTTAATAAATGTGATCAACAATTATCTTAATTCCCGCTGCTGTACTCGTGTTAATTAATATTGTTAATTTATCATAAATCCAAACAGTTGCCTCCCGAGCCGTTATGGTAAAATCTTAATTACAAGGTAATAAATTTGGACAAATTAGGGTTCCAGTGATTAATTTAATGCCCCGTTGGCCCGTTTTCGTAAAAAGAAATTGATCTTGATGGTTAATACAATAAATTAGACCAAATCTAAGGTTGGTTTGCAATTTTATATAAAACTTGATGTATTAATTTTGTTAATCTTTTAAAGTTTTTTAATTTAATTGTTAATGAGATCCATGATAAAATCATGCAAATTTATCATGGATTGATATTATGATATTAGATATTTAAATCTTGTTAATTAGTTAAAAGGATTTTGGTTTAAATATGATCAAGACTCGCATAATTTTAAATATTTTCTTAATTGGTAAGATCTATGATTCAAGAATTAGGGAAGACCCTTATTATTGAATTAATGGGGCCAAAAAAAAGTTAAAGATTTATTGTGCTATCTGTATTTATTTATATAAGGCTTTACGCAAATCATTAATTCGATGTATGTGTCGGAGTCTATTGGATGAAAGATCCTAAGTGAAATAAAAAACAATTGTTAATTATTAGATAATTAAGATCATAAATAAATTTTTGCATGCCTTAATTGTTAAGTGTTTTGAATAAATGTTATATGTATTAGCTGTACGTGTATATGGTTTTATTTTAAGTTCTTGACTTGTGAGAAAATAAAAGGGTTTTTTGGAAAACAAATAAAAACATGACTATGATTATCGAATAAGCTGTTATTATGGACTATAAATTGCAAAAGTCCAAAAGTAGGATTCGGCTTACATCCATATAAAATCTTCACGATTTGAACTAGCAATTTATATCATATGTGTTTTTTAAATTAAAGTTTTAATTTTATCAATGACGTAATTTGCAAAAGTACTATATAATTTGGCAAGGATAAGGTTTCGGGGAACTCATCAGACTTCGGTCCTTGTATATACCATTACTCCAAAAAACCTGACTATGTTGTAGTTTCCTACCTTCAAACAATGTAGGACGGTCGCGAATGGGTCTAGGGTTTTGAAATGTTTTTTTAATCCAATCTTTAATTTTTCCCGCGTAAAAGCAAATCTTTATATTTAAGTATTACGGTTGAATCGTCAATTTTTAAGGTCTCACTATTTAATTATTTGATACTATGATAATAGATATACCTGTAAAAATAACTTAAATTGAAAAAAAAGTTTTTATTAAACCTATGATACGAAGATGATGCATGCCCCCCCCCCACCTTCTTCGTACATATTTGACACGTCAAATAAAATACTCTTTTTCAACTAAGTTATTGCCATCCAATTTGTAAAAACACTTGTAGATTGCTCTTTACTATGCGTGAGACGTGTGTAATATTTTGCAATCTCAAGGTGATTATACGCTTTTTCGTGAGACGGTGAGTGTTCCATAAACACAGTTTTTTGATTTGACCGACTTAGTCGTTGTTGTGGTTAGACCTTTTAACACGCGCATAGAGGGATGAAATAGCATTACTAGATATTATTGTAATAAAGTAAGTCCCATTAAGGTTAGGAGTTTACAAAAGTTGAGAATTATCATCGTTGATGACCTTTTGAATACACCATGCACTAGCAGAACACTGATAAGGTGGTGGTATGTCACTTAGACCAAACCTTAGAAAATTAAATTGTTTATTTGAATAAACATGGTTAGAATAATTTTCTCTAAGGAGGTAATTATCGAAAGACTAAAATTGAATTTATGATTTCCATTAATAGTATTAATGCAACGATAAAACCGTAAACAATGGTTTGTTTCTTTATCAAAGAAGTCAAACCTAGACATGTTTCCTTTAATGAACATGAGACTCATTCCTACAATACTTTTCTGCTCCGAAAATTATAATTATAACTTAGAATTGACCTTATGTAATCAAACTCAAGCAAGCTTAAAAGTAAGTATATTGCATGACTTATATTTCATACTGATTTCATGGTGAATATTTTGAAAGATATAAGACATAAAAGAAACAAGAGAATATGATCTTAAAGCTATCAAATGGTAACATCATAATGTAAGATGTTTTATGAGTTCTTTGATAGAAAAATCCATTATTACCGCAAAAAATGGTAAAGCAACTAGGATAATATATCTAGTTTTTTTGTCTTAATCAAAATTAAGGAGGAAATTGCATGCCCAATTTTCAAGTTAATAAATAGCATTGATGGATAGTCCCTCATGTACATAGTAGACAATTTTAAAATCCAAGTACATTGCTACTAATTAAGATTTCAAAGAAAGTTGGAAAATAAATAGATCACTATTTATTTTCACTGGTTATGGAACACTTGCAATGTTGTCAAATCCAGTGGGAGCATCGTGATTTATTTCTGAATAATACATTAATGTAATATTGTCTAATTCAGTGGGAGCTACAAGGTTTATTATCTTGGTAGTAACCCAGATTATTTCTCGCTTGTCTTGAGATAGTATATAGTTTTCCAACTATACACACTAATGGTTTTAAGGATAGTCATGCACTATTTCTTATTAAACAAAGTGGTTCTAAATCTACTTGTAACGCTAATATCTGTGACACTATCATATTGTCCATATAAAAAAATGAATGTCGTGTTGTTTGATTACATATTTGATGTTGTGTCATGCACAAGTGGGAGAAATCTTTATTGTGTGCAAGGGACAACACATGACATTTACAATATGATTAAATGTTTCTCTTGACCGTAAGGTATATGAATTAAAGACTACTTCAGGTAAAATATTTATGTGTTTTTTGGAATGTCCATATTAATGAAGTAATCTTGATTTAAAGACTACTTCAAGTAAAAGGTTTATGTGCTCTTGGAATGTCCCAAATAATGAAGTAATCTTGTTTAAACTTGAAATTACTACTGAAGCTAAGAGCTGGCGTTCAAAATTACTTTAGTTAAATATGTTTATGTTTATTGTAAATTAATAAACATTAAGTCCGTTAATTGTTAAAAGACTTATAACATAAAGTAAGCGTTCAAAAAATTACTTTAGTTAAATATGTTTATGTTTATTGTAAAGTGCTAAACATGGAATCCATTAATTGTTGAAAGACTCATAACATAAAGTAAGTTATGTATTCTGATTATGACATGAACAAAAGTCCTTGAATTGTTCGAAGGCAAAATAATGTATAGTTAACATGTACATAGAGTTCTTGAACTAGTTAAAATCATATACATTATTGCATACATATAGGTTTTAAATACTATATATTCAATTTGGTTGGACACAATTGATTAGTATGTAACCTAAAGAGTATTAAGTTATTTAAAAGATTGTGGTAATGTCTCATAATTAATTTACGAGAAGAAAAAAATAAATGGATAGAGAGTGACGAGGGGAAAAAGATAAAAGAAGAAGAATTGGGAGAGTAGCGAGGGAAAAGAAAAGAAGGATTCAGAGGATAGAAGGATAGGGAGAAATAACAATAGAATTAAGATAGAATACTAGACGGAATTAGAAAATTTGGTTATTGATGAAAGAAGTTGAGTTATGATACGTGTGGGAGAATGTAGGGGAAAGAATAACAAGAGAAGATGATTTTTTATATTTTAGATAGAGTATATTTTTAAAGGAGAAGAATTAGGGATGAGATAGAATGAAAAAGCTCTAAGAATTTTAAGTGATGGTATTAGGATAGATATTAATGAAGTTAGTAAATCTATTGTTGATGCAAATAGTTATTTGTTGTGTTAAATAAGAATTTTTATAGAGAATAAAGAGGAGTTAAAAAGAAGCGAAAGAATGTAAGAATGTGAAATATATATTAACAGAGGTAATGGACCCATGATAATTATTGTTAAGAGAATAGAGAATAAACTTTGAGTAAATAGAAAGAGGGAAAGTATTTGTAGGACAGAAAATCTTACTTTCAAGATGATGTAGTTAATATTAAGGATTGTAGGTGAAGTTAGCTAATGTTTAAGTGTATTTAGGAATTTTTAGGGTTAGATAGATTAAATTTAATTTTGGTTGTGTGTTAAAATTTAAAGAATATAGATGTTAGGTAGAATATTTGAAGATTTTATTTATAGTTGAGAGGTAGGATTGTTGATGGCCCTGTGGTTTTTTTTTATTTTATTGGTATTTTTGGTTACGCTTTACTAGAGTAAAGAAATAATGATATAGACTTAGTCTTATATTATTATAAGAGAAGTGAGAAAGAGACGGTTATTGGAGTTTTTGATGTAATTTTTTATAAGGAGTTGTGTTAAAAAGTGTAGGTTTAGATTTTTTTTTATTTTTGTTTTTATGTTATAGAGAATTGGTATCTCAGTGTTTGTGTAGACTTAGAATTTGTATAGTACATATAGTTAGTGTAGTTTAGAAAATTTTATAGAGATAATATTTTAGTCTAAATAAAGTTAATGAACTGGTTCACAAATTTTAATATAAATGATATTAGAAATAGATTAAAATACTTTTGTAAAGTTCAAAGTAGTATTTTTTAAGAGAAGATTTGATAGATAATAAGAGGTTTATGTAAGTTTATTGCGTGAAAAATTTAAAATCTTCTTATAATTTAGGAATAAGATTATAGTTTAGAAGTAGCATTAGATAAGTAATGTTTAATTATTACTTTTCTTGATATAAATACAATTTTTCTTCAATTGTTAAGGTGAGTAAAGTGTTTTTTAGTATAAGAATGGTTGATTTTTATAGGATATATTATCTTAGAGTATATGCTGTTCAGAATTTTTATGATGGTGGGATTTAAACTAATATGTCAAGATACAAAAATATAATAGTTAAATGTAGGAAATAGAAGAATAATGAGAGTATGAAAAGAGTAAATCAGTTGTATAGATGTCAATTACTTTGTAGAATGTAGATTTAAACTTGTTTGATGAAAATTAGAAATTTATAGGTTCAAATAAGAAATAGAAAAAGTTTTGGATAGATATTATAATATGAATATTGATACTTATAAATTGGCTACTATGTTTTGGAGGGAGGCAGAGGTTGTTTCTAGAGTAGGATTTTAGGAAAGCACCAGGTAGTGTTATAGTAGGGTTTAGTATCATTAGGATTTTTTAGTGTGTTTTGTATTAATTTTTAGAATATTTTGATAGTATATCTAGGACAAGGAAAAAAGAGAAAGTTAATAAATGAAAGAAAGAGAAATTATTTCTCTATAGAAAAAAAACGAAAAAATTATACGTATTTTTGATGGTGGAGTTAATAATAGCAATTGTTAGATACAGATGTATGATTGATTATGATGGTATGGTTTAAAATTGGAATTATATCACTAAAAGATGGCCGGGGTTGGGATTTGGATGTGGGTTTTGGGGGGGGTGAGGTGTGGTGTTGGGTGTGGGGGGATTTTGTGATTGTGTTGTAGTTGAGTTCGTTTGCGGGGGGTAGTTTATTTTGTAGGGCGTGTTGGGAGAATTAGTTATTTTTTTTTTTGTTGTTTTTATTAGTTTCTTTAGGTTTATAGAGAAGAGAACCCATGGTTTTTAGGTGAATCAGAATTAAGAATTAGATGTTGATTTAAGGATTTTAGATTTAGAATTTTTAGATATCTTTTAGAATAATTTTTAGATTAGAATATCTTTATAACTAGATAAAGTTTAGATGGTTAAAGTCTTTAGCTTTTTTAAGTACTATAGTTAGGTAACTTAGAATTAAATAGAAATTTTTAGAAGAATTTATTATGATAGTTGTAAGGTTGATGATCTAGAAGATCAGGGGATACGTTAGATTAGAAATAGAACTGAAATAAAGAAAGAGAAAGAAAAGTCGTTGAATTGGTTCAAAGTAGACCCCCAAGGGTATTTATATATGTTGAGCATATATGAATAAGTTAACTTTAGTGGAATAATTTGGGTTAGAATTATATCTTTTTAGAGAATTCTTTATGATCAGATACTTAGTTTTTGATGTTTTTTGTTTTTTTTTTTATAAGATTATGTAAGCCAAGATTATTACTGATTGAAGTATTATTGCGAATGCAATAAGAAAAAGAAAATAATAAGGTTTTTTTTTTGTAAAAGAATGACTAATTGTTGGTTTTCAAGATTTTGGTATGATTTGGAACAGCACTCTAATTATGATGGATGAATTTGAATGAGATTATTGTTTAACCTTAAAGAGTTGTAGAAAAATATGGAATATAATGATTTACTTTATTGTAAAGTAGTAATTGGGATGTGAATAATTATAAGTTTTGATAAAGTAAAATAAGCATCAAGAAAAGATAATAAAAAGAAAAAAGTTACTGAGAAAATTGGGGAAATACAGCACAATAAGTTCATGTAATGAATAGTCTAGTATTAGGAGATTTAGATTAGAGATTTGAATCAAAGAAATTCTTATACGGTAATAAAGATTATTTGATTTATTAGATGAAGAGAACTTAAAAAGAATAATATTTAAACACTCAGAAGAATATTCAAGATCAGAAGAGGTTTGAATGTAGATGTTTATTTTAATTACAAAATTGAGTTAAGAAAGAATGTCTTGTATAAAGAATAATATTTAAGCTCAAAATGATAAAACTCAAAAGGAAAATAACCTGTAGAAAATAAGAGGAGTTTAAATAAAGGAGAACTCCATCATTGGAAAGTTATGGAAAAGAATAAAAGTTGTGATAATTTATTAGATATTGAGTTACTATGACCTCTACCGATGTATTAAATGTCTTAGAAATTGAAGTTTCTGATATTGTGTATAATAAGATCCATATGGTGAAAGTTGTATTTGTGAAATTTTGTTTTTAAAATGTTTAAAATTTTTAAATTTAAACAAAAAGAATTTAAGTTTAGTTTTTTTTTTAAATTGTTATTAGTGTTATATACGTATTTTGATCTTATATTTTAAAGTACTGTCTTTGACTTTGTTAATTGTGGATATGTTGATGTGGCCTTTTAATAATGCAAGGAGTATTGTTGTGTTGTTTTTTATATTTTAACTGTTAGAACTGAAACTTGAGGGGGTTATGAGTCGGAAAAAGGGAGGGTACAGGGAAATTGGGTAGTGAGGAGGATGAGTAGATAACTGTAACGTGGTTGATAGTATCCTTGTTGTGTTGTGTAACCTCGTAGGTCTAAGTAATTATAGAATGGAGAGTGTCTTTTAAATGTAATTACAAAATGTGCGAAAGTATCATTTTTAACCCTTATTTGAGCTCCTGTATAGTGATACTGAGGGTGGATTAGTCTCGCGCTGTTGTTTTTTTGTTATATAGCCGTTGTTAATTTTGTGTGGTTGGTAGGCGTTATTTTTCCTAGCTACATTTTCTAGGTTAGTTTTGCTGGAGCGCGTGCCTGTTGTTTTTTTGTTTAGTTGTGTTTTTAGGCAGCTTGTTAGTGTTTTGATGTGTTGTATGAGCTTAGTTGTATTTTGCTATGGTGGTCTGTAGTAGTGGGTGTCTTTTTTAATTAAGTGCGATTGTGCGTTTTTTTTTTATTTTTTTTTGAGCTTTTTTCTTGAGCGTTAGCGGTTTGCGTGGAGTTCGGGTTGTGGTCTTTTGTTTGATACTTTTAGGAAGTTAGTAGCGTTAAGTGGGGAGAGGTGAGCGTTTTTTTTTTTTTTTTAGTAGTGGGATCGTGGAGATAGCGGAGCGTTTTTTTTTTTTTAATGAGCGTTTTTTTTTTTTTTTTATTTTTTTGTTTTTTTTTTTTTTTTTTTATAGTTTGAGCGTTTTTTTTTTTTTTTTTTTTTTTTTTCAAGCGAGCGTTTTTTCTTTTTTTTGTCTAGTTTTCTTTTTGATGCTTTAATAAAGGATATTAACTTTATTTTATTTTAAAATGTTTTTTGAATTTTTTAGTGAATAAATAAATTTTTATATTGTAAAATATTACTTTTTCTTTTTAAATAAAAATTTAAAAAAATATTTAATAAAGCAAATATATTAAAAATACAAAAATACCTTAACTTCTTAAAACACACTAGTGGTAATATTATTATCGAGGTTGGACTTTTTTTTTTTTTTTTTTTCTTTTTTACCTTTATTTTTCTTTAAATGTTTATACCTCATAAGGATATAATACTTGTGTTCATAGATCCTATAAGGATACGCTTCAAAATACTTGATTGTAAATGTTTTATATAACATTTGAGGAATATTGAGTCATGGGATCATGCAGTTTGTTGTGAAACCTGGGTTTTGTGTTTTAATGGTTAAAGATGCAATTATGAACTTTTGAAAGAAATTTCTCGGTGATTTATATCATTCGCGTAATCAGTGTTCACATAGTATGTGTTTTATTGTGGATTCGAGGAAGTTGCATCATCGGTTTGGTATGTGTGTATATTTCTGTAAAGTCGTAGAACCTTTTATTATTATGTGTTCGTAATGAATCGAATTTTGGAATTTGACCAAACCAAAGACCTCTCAAGTATTAGTATTTGTGAGTGTACACAATGGTTTATGTCCTACTAAATCGAGTTAAGAAGATTGTTGTGTCCACAAGAGAAATAATAATTCTTTGTGAAATTTGATTGATCTTTAGAACTAGATAGTAACAGTTTAGATTGTGTGAAGTTATAATGAATGAGTTTCCTCAAGAGAAGAAGAAACCATGAGTGAGGTGACACAATAGGGTTTATCAGTTTTACTTGTCTGAATTAACACCTTAGAAAGTGGGTATTAATATGATAGTCTCGAAGATATATGAGGTAATACGTTATTAATATAGTTTAAGTTGTTTTTTTTGGTATTGTATTATTAAACAAATACATTGTCACGAACGTTATCTGTATTTGCGCCCCTCTGCTAGTGTATTAAGTTTCTCTATGGATAGAATTGAGAAGAAAAAGGTGAATATATTTGAGAGAAGAAAAATGAAATAAATAGAAATACCAAAAAAATTAGACGAAATAGAAGAAGATCAATAAAAAAAGAAGTAAAATAAAAAAAATAAAGGAAAAAAAAAAAAAATAAAGAAAAAAAATAACAAAAAAAAATAATAACTTATTTAAAAAAAAAATAAATTAAAAAAAATAAAAAAAAATAAAAAAAAGAAAATAAAAAAATATAAAAAAAAAGAAAAAAAAAAAAATAATACTAAAAAAAAAAAAAAAAAAAGAAAAAAAAAAATAAAAAAATCTTTGAAAAAAAATATATAAATGTAAAAAATAAGAAAAGAAAGAAACAAAAAAAAATGAAAAATTATAAAAGTAAAAAAAAAAACAGAAAGAAAGAATACTTACCGAACAAAAAAAAAAAACATAAAAAAAAAAAAAAAAGACCGAACGCTAAGAAATAAGAAAAAAAGAGAAGACTAAAAAAGAAAGGAAAAAAGACGAAGGAAAAAGAAAGGAAAGAAAAAAGGAAATCAAGGAACCCACCAAAATTTTAGAAAAAAAAATACCACCCAACGTGCCATAGTCGGTTAATCTGCTGTTTTTCCAAGCGTATAGTATTATTCAAACTCATATCGCCGATATTCGTTTTGTACACATATTTTTTATAGGCCACATGTATTATTAAGATGAGGGGAATTTTAATCTGATACTCATAAGCAATTTGATTGTCTTCATGGTGGTGATTTCTAAATATGCTTTAATCGTCTTATTGGCACAAAATTAAGGATATATTGAACGGACTAATTAAGGATGGTTTTTTTTTGATGTCATACTAGAGTTTCTTATTTAAGATGAATTATGGCAAATAATAATAATTAGAATTTTAAACTCTTTCCTTGATTGATGTTCTTTTTTGCGAATAGATCCTTTGTGGGGATGGACCAGTTTTATGTTTCTACTTTTGAGGAGTGGCACATGTTAGACAGTTTATGAGGAGTTTGGATGGTCATGATTTGTAATCAAAGGAAAGATTTTCTTTTGAATTCATTTAATCGAGAACTTTAGTTTAGTACTAGTGCGTTAATGAAGTGACTTGTAGTCAATGGCAAGGATTCTAAAAAGTATGGGTTTTATTGTAAGATCTAGGGGATATAATCTTTAAGTTTATTAGTATTTAAATCATTAATATGAATTTATTTATTATTTAATGGATAACCTCCTGGAGTATCCTGAGTATTTCTAAAAAAAGATAAGTGGAGAGTCTCTCAAGTGTGTTGTCTTAAGTGGAGTAAGTAGTATTCTATTCGCTAAGTATTCGTTTAGTTGTGAGTTTAGTATGTTTTGACTTCGCGCTCTTTCATCTAGTGATGTATTAGTAATTAAGTAGTGAATTGTAAGTATTGCTGAGGGAGTAGTAGTGACGAGTAGTATTTAGTAAGAGGTAAGGCTGACGTGCCGAAGTTATATTTAATATGTTCCAGGTTGCACGAAGTCAACTTCATTCCTGGTACATGCCGCACCTAAGGATTTTCATTAGTTTCATCTCGTAATCGAAATCAGTAGTTTTATGTTTTTTGGAAAATGTTAAACCATGACAAACGAATCATGTTATGTTGTAGTTAGAACTTCTAGTAAAAAAATCTAGTTTCATTATGTCACTTTTACCGGTTATCATAGTATTACGAATTATGTGACAATATTGACATACCAGATTTAGACAGACTATACACAATGGATACGATATCTAGTTTGAGTGAAGATGCGAACATGAATGAAATCTTCAGATGGGAACTAAGAAGGATTTTCCCATTATGTTATATTATTGTGTAGGAGGTGACAAAAATTATTGTATTCATGCGATGCATGGGATATGCAAGATTGATCGTTTGAGTGTCATATCATGTGGTATTTAATCGAAAGTTATTAGATAATCATTTAGATTGAATATTTTTTTAATGGAATATGACGTTTTAAAAGCAGAATTTGAAATGTCACTTTCTTTAGATTATGGATTATTTCCATGTCGTAATAAAAAATTCTAAGGATATATTAGTTGCAACCATATTGTTTTCAGTCTTAGTTTATTATGTGTCAATAAGAATAACATGACGAAGAATTGGAGTTGATGAAAGAGGTATCTGCCAACATTATTAAGAAGATTCATTGTTTTCGGATCTTTAAAAGGCATGGGGATGTTGTTGCTTGTACTACGGATGCCGTAAGATCGATTGCTAGTAGATTGACTCAATACTAGTCCTGGTATGATTTCATTTTGTGATGACATGTGGAAAGTATGTTGGTGCTCAACTGCTCGAGCATTGTTTCAATTGCGATTATTCATTGTTAAGAGCAAGAATGCTTCTTCAAGTAGTTGATAAGCGTTGTGGGTAAGATGTCGTCAATATCTATTGACATGTCTAACAGATATAAAAAATCTGATAGAGCATATAGGCTGTGTCGCGATATTTGGTATATATGATACAACAATCGATCTACATATTCAGTAGAATTACTTTTGAATTCTGTGAATAAGTATTCTGTCAAAATGTTCCTAAGATCAGATCGAAATCTAAGTTGATAATATCGTGAAATCTAAGCCTTGTCAAACAAGTACGATTGTCGTATCTTGAGGCCATGATTGTGGACAGACTAGTAGAATTTGTCATGCATTTGATCGATTTGTATTTGCGATTTTTTATAAAAAAAAATAAAGGATGTGTTAGACAATTTTATTAAGAGTAGGTACTATCGGAAGGCTATGTGAGGGATATATGTAATTAGTAATTAGAGGAAGAGAGAGTCATATATTTTGCCATGTTTTAGACTACTAATATGAATAACTATTATATATTCTAGATATTAGTCCGTGATGTCTGCAAATTAACAACTATGGGAACTCTGATTACTTAAATAAGGACAATTTGATGTGATTGGTGATATTGTTTAGATAGTTTAAGGATGTGTCACAAACTCACTGAATCGACTATTCATAGATGAATATTAGATTTCCCCACCACGTGTAGAATTTTATCTTTATGGATCGGGTCATTAGTAAAATCTTGTACGTTGAAGAGAAGATTTTAATGATACTTGTTTCTGTGAGATCCGTATAATTGAGATGCAAGTTAGTTTAGTATATTTGGATATTCTTCTTGATATAGTTTAAGCTGCGTCCTGTATAAGGATAACTATAGTCTAAGGGCTTGATGTCAGATAATGGTTTTATGGACATATGCATGACTTAGACACTTGTAGTCAATAATAGTATTTTGTTCCTTTAGTAGTTGAGAATGATGCCACTAGGCCCCGTAGGGTTAATCAGATGTATGTGTGGCCACACCCACCCGTTCCTACGGATATGCTTCATCGCATATTTAATGGTTCTGGGAATCACTCGATTCAGGCAAAGGCTTAACAAGGTACGTGATTCTAAAGTTTCAGATTTAGGTTTTTATTTGCGTTATTAATATGATATAAATTGTATAACATGATGTAATGTTCTGACTTTGGTAGTAAACTCATATGTATAAACGATTTGTAATTGCTTAGTGGGAATATGTTGTTTAATATTGCTTAGGGGACAAATCTGTTGGGATATGTACATATATCAAATAATATATGTCCGGGAATATGTGAGTCTATGGGGGCACACGCGTATACACAGATGATACGTTTATTAATGTAATTAATATATTTATCGTATATTAATTATATTAATATGTTTCACGAAATAATTAAACGGTCGAACTTAAGAAGTACAAGAAGGGAGGAGAGTTGCCGTTTCTAGTAAAACCCAAGGGAGGTGTTTTGAGCCATGGACTTGGATGAAAAACATGTTCTTTGGGCCTTATATATATACCCTTGCCTTCATCTTTTTGTAAGGTAAGATATTATGATTATACCTAAAGTCGAACGACATATCATCGTTAATGCCTAAATACCAATTGACATCATTTATACATAAGAAAAGAATCTCATAGTTATACATGCTGCCAAACAGTTACTTATTCGGATGAATGCCTGCTTTAATGCATGGTAGGAATATATATATTGCATGCATGTACAGGAGTATGATTTTATTTCTTTTCACCTTTCTTGTTAAGTGATCGTCAGTTTATTCTTTTTTCCTGGGATTCGGTCGTGTGGACGCCAAGTACCCCAAAAACAAAGAACATGTGTTGGTTGTTGTATTCGTGTGAAAGAAGGATAGCTTTACCTTGCGTATCTCATTGACCGTTGGAGTGTCTGCACACCATAGAAGTTATCTGCTTGGTAACTTTATTTAGTATTTTGACGTGGTATTTCTTATTATTATACACACGGCGTAAATAGGACGGTGTTTACGGTTATCTTTTTAAGCGGTGTATCGTTTCGGTTGACTTAATACGGTATACATCTTCTATCCTTGTTTAATTTAATTTGTGTTCTACATGTAAGCTTTTAATTTCGCTGGTACTCGTGTTTAAATTTATAATATTTTAAGTTAGATCATTAAAGCAACCGTGGCATCACGGGAGCGTTATGTATAAAATCTTTAATTACATGAAATAGATTTGGACAAATTAGGGTTTAGTTGATTTATTTACTATTGCCCCTCGTGGCCGTTTTCGTTTTTTTTTTTATTTTTTTTAATTTTTAAACAAGATTTGATCTTGAATGGTTAATAAAATTAATTTGACCAAAATTAGGTTGATATGCAAGATTTTTATATAAAACTGATGTATTAATAGTTTAATTCTTCTTTTAAGTTTTTAAGTAATTGTTAATGGAGATCATGTTAAGAATCATGCAAAATTTATCATGGATGGATATTATGATATTTGATATTTAAATCTTGGTTAATTAGTTTAAAAGGATTTTGGTTTAAAATATGATCAGACTTCGAATTATTTTTAAATATTTTTCTTATGGTAAGATCTATGATTCAAGAATTAGGGAAGACCCTTATTATTGATATTTATGGGGCTAAAAAAAGTTTAAAAAGATTTATGTTGCTTTCTGGTATATATATTTATATATGGCTTACGCAATCGATTTTAATTTCGATGTTATGGGGCGGTGTCATTGGATGGAGAAAGAGCCTTTAGTGAATAAATAAATACATTAGTTAATTATTAGATATTTTAGGATCATATTTTAATGTTTGCATGCCTTAATTGTTAAGTTGGTTTATAAAATAAATGTTATTTCGTTTAGTTTGATGTTTATATGTGTTATTTTAAGTTTCTTGACTTGTGAGGAAAATCATAAAAAAGTGTTTTTCGAAAAAACAAATATGATTGACTAATGATTATCGAAAATAAGTATTTATTATGGACCTATATCATGCCAAAAAGTCACAAAAGTGGATTGCGGCTATTACAGTCATCCGAATTCATAAAATTCTTCACGTTTTGCACTAGGCAATTTATAGTTTCATAATGTGTTTTTATAAATTAAAGTTTTAAATTTGTATCAATGACGTAATTGCTAAAGTACTATATGGTGCAAGATATAGGTGCGGGGGTGACTCATCAGGACCTTTTTGCGGTCTTGTAGATTACCATTACCTATAATACCTGACTATGTTGTAGTTTCCTTACGTGCATTTCTCCAATGTAGGAAGTGCGGAATGTTCTTAGGGCTGTTGATATGATTTTTAATCATTCTTTAATCTTTTTTCCGCGGTAAAAAAGCAAAATCTTTTATTTTCATTTTTAAAAGATACGTTGAATCGTCATTTTTAAGGTCTCACTATTTATGTTTTTTGTTGATTTACGATGATATTAGGTGATACGTTAATAATAACTTAATTGAAAATAAAGTTTTTATTAAAATCTATGATACGAAGATGTATGCATGCTTCTTCGTACATATTTGACACGTCAAATAAAATACTCTTTTTTAACTAAGTTGTTGCCATCCAATTTGTAAAAACACTTGTAGATTGCTCTTTACTATGCGTTGAGGTCGGGTGTTTCAGATTATGCAATTTCTCAGGTGATTCTTTACGCTTTTCGTGAGTGATGTGTGTTACGTTAATCTCCAGGTTTTTTGATTGGAGACTTTGCGGTTTGGTTTGTGGTTAGACCTGTGTTATAACACGCGGCATAGATGGGGATTGAAATTATGCCTTACTAGATATTATTGTAATTATTTGTAAGTCCCATATGGTTTTGGGAGTTACAAAGTTTGAGAATTATCAATCGTTTGATTACCTTTTGATAACATCACTAGCATTGAATCTCAAATGATATTGTGTGGTAGGTCAAGTTGGGATCCGAAACGCTTAGAGAAATTAATTGTTTATTTGATAAACATGGGTAGTTAATTTTCTTCATAGAGAGTATCTTATCGGAAAAAATACTAAAATTTGAATTTTATGATTCCATTAAATAGTATTATAATGCACGTTAAAACCCGTTAACAATGGTTTGTTTCGTTATTCAAAGAAGTCAAAACCGAGACTTGTTTCCTTGTAAGGAACATGGGACTCCTTTCTGATATCTTTTCTTGCTCCGAAAAAGTTATAACATAGGAACGTAGAATTGTCTCTATGTTTAATCATAACTTCATAGCAAGCTTAAAAAGTTAAGTTATTGCATGACTGTATATTTTGTAATTTGATTTCATGGTGATATTTTGAAAGATTATAAAGACATATAGATAACTGAGAGAATATGTTCTGTAAGCTATCAAATTGGTAACATCTTAATTCCGTTTAAGATGGTTTTTTATGAGTTTCTTGATTAGAAAAATACCATTATTGCCTGCAAAATGGGAAGGCAAAATAGGATTAACTTTATCTAGTTGTTTGTCTTCTTAATCAATATTAAGAGGAGAGAAAAAAGTGCATGCCCAATTTCAAAGTTTTACATCAAATCTGCTTTGATGGGATAGTCCCCTCATCTGCTTAGTAGAACTTTGATATTAAGTAAATGTTACTAATTTTAGATTTCAATAGGTTGGAAATAATAGAATCACTATTTTGTTTTCATCTGGTTATGGAACAATTGCAATGTTGTTAAATCCAGTGGAGGCATCCCGATTATTTTTGTACCATGACTTTCGATGTGTTGTTGTCGAATTCAGGTGGGGGCTTTACAAGGTTCTTTATCTTTGGTAGTTAACCTAGTATATTTCTTGTTTATCTTGAGATAATATATAATTTTCCGACTATATGATACTTATGTTTTTTTAGGATAGTCAAGTGTTTAGTTCTTGTTAAACAAAGTGGTTCTGAAAATTCTACTTGTAAACGCTAATATCTGTGTACATATCCTATTGTCTGTATAAACAAACGGAATATCGTGTGGTTTGACTAGGCGGCTTCAGATGTATTTACATTGCACAAGTTGGAGACGAAATCTTTATTGCGTGCAAGGTAAAAATCACATGACAATAGCGATATGATTTTAAAGGTTCTCGTTGACCGTAAGGTATAAGAAACAATTTGTCAGATATGAAATTAAAGGGACTACTTCAAGTAAAATGTTTTTATGTTTGTTTTTTGGGGGAATGTCCATTATAAATGGAGTAAATTACTAATTTTTAAACTACTTCAAAGTAAAGGTTTATGTGTTTTTGGAATATCATAATAATAATGTAATATTAATTATTAAAATACTTCAAGTCAAATGTTTATGTGTCTTGAACTGTCACACAATAATGAAGTAAATTTCTTGATTAACTTGAACAAATTATACTGAAGCCAAGAGTTTGGTGTTCAAGAAATAACTTTAGTTAAATATGTTTTGGTATACTGTTTGTTAAATTAATAAAACACTTAAGTCCGTTAATTGTTTTTTAAAAGAAATTTATTAACATAAGTAAGTTAATATCTTCAGGCTATGACATGAAAAAAGTCCTTGAAGTGTTCAAAGACAAAATAATGTTAGTTAACTGGGATAGTAAGTTCTTGATACTAGTTTAAAGCCTATCGGTTATTAGCATTAGCTAATAGGTTTTGATTTAATTTTTCAATTTGGTTTGGACACAATTGATTAGTAATGTAACTAAAGAATATTATGTTATTAAATAGATTGTGGATAAAGTTCTCATAATTAAAACATTTACTCATTGAATTTAACCAACATATTCATGATATGTCTAGGAGTGTGGAATCAAAATTCTTTAGAATTATTTGATTTTGGATAACTTAAAAATTATTTTACCTCCAAATCTATGTCAAGGTTTAAAAATTGAGTTGTCTTGTATTTATATCAATTAGAACTCCAACTTAGATAGGTTAATAATGACCCATCATGATTCTGGAAGTGATGACCCACATTATGTCTTAAGAATATTGAAGTTCTGAATTTGTTAAAAGTCTTATGATGAAATGTTATTAACAAATACTATGACTGAGGACTGTAAACGTATCTGAATGCTTTCCCTCTACATGCGAAGATATTTATAGAAGAGTATTATAATATTACAAAAGCAAGTGGGGAGCGTTTTTTAGATATTTAAAGGTTATAAAAATACAATAAATAATAACCTTCTTAAACTACACTAGTGAATATATATCGAGGCTTTAAATGTTAAACCTCATATGATATAATACTTGTATAGATCATCAAGGGATTACTAAAAATTTCTTGATTTGATAAATTGGTTTTTATCACACATTGAGGAGATGAGTTCGGGCATCCTTGTGAAATACTGTTAAAGATGCATTAATTGAGATTTTTGAGATTCTGTATCATGGTTAATCTCAGTATCATGGTGTAACCATTAATATGCATTGTTGCAATTTTCGAATTTGACAAAAGACTTCAAGCTATGTATATTAAGAATGTTGTCCACACAAGATAATCAATTCTTGAAACTTTGTAATTGATTTTGAAAACATAAACAGTTAGATTGTGACAGGTGTTTTAATGAGTTTCTCAAAGAGAAGTAAAATCCCAAGTGGTTATGTTCTAGGTTTTTTCAAACTCTTATGGATAATGTTTTTGTACACATTATTTTATCTGCATATATTAAGATAGTGATTTTAATATTACTCAAGCAATTGATTTGTGATTTAAATATTCTTTCTAGGCTCATTAAGTAATATGAAAGATGGTTGATTGTCATTACTAGTGTTCATTCAGATGAAATATGGCAACTCGAATTTAAACCTCTTCGTTGAATGATTACTATTGCGGGAAGTTAAGTAATCCAAAGGAGTTTATGAAATTCAATAGATATCTTTTATGAAGTGTACAATGGCAGAATCTAGTCTTGGAGTTATTGTAAGCATTAGGAGGATTAATCGTTAAGTTTGTATTATTAATTAAATCATTAATATGAATTTAATTATAATTAAGATAACTCCTGAGTATTTCTAAAAGCTAGTGGAGTATTATGTTCAGGTTTCCTTCACCTGAAAGATTTAAGAAATTGAATGTACAACCTTGAAATAATATGTTTTATTGGTTATAAAATATGCGGTATATAAAATCTAACACAATTTGAACATACCATTAGAGTCGTTCAATGGTTAATATTCTTTTGATAAGATGGAAAACTTGGAATATATTCTTATGTTGGATATAAGGATTCATTATGGTATATCTATTGTGTAGAAAAAATTTTTGTATATGCTCATGAATGGCAAGTTGATTTGGTCAACATTTGGTATTTAATCGAAAGTTATTAGATAATCATTTAATTGAATATTTTAATGGAATATGTTTGGATTTGAAATTCTTCTTAGATTATGGATTTTTCCAGAGTAATAAAAATCTAAGGATATATATTGCAACAATTTGTTGTGGCAATAGAATAAAAACCAATGAACTTGGAGTTCATGATGTCTGGTGCGAAACTATTATTTAAAGAATATTCATTGTTTACGGATTTTAAAAGGCACAATGGTGATGTTTTTTTGTACACGGATGCTCAAGTATCGAAATTGAGATGACACTCAATACTAGTCATGGTATGATTTCTTTTTGTGATGACCATGTGGACTAGTTGTGCTCAACTGAGAGCATAATTGCATTATTCATTAAAGAACAAGAATGCTTTACAGTTTTGGAAGCTGTGGAAGATAATTGTGTCAATAGTTGATGTTACACACCTTATGAGATATAGTGTGTCGAGATATTTTGGATATAATATGAACAAACAATCATCATAATAATTTCAAGAACTTCACTTAAAGAATTCTTGAAATAAGCAATATCTCAAAATCCTAAAGATCAAATACTAGTTGAAATTGTGAAAATCTAGCCTTGTCATACATTAGTACGATTGTCGATATCTTGAGGCCTCATGATTTTGTCAACTAGAATTTTCATGCATTTGATTCTATTTAGTATTTGGGATTAAGGATGTTTTTGCCATTTTTTGTTATGATAATGATACGAGGTAGTGGGTTATATATGTTAATATAAATTGTGTTCTATATTTGCTAGTTTAATCATGATTAATATTATTATTATTCATAAAGTAGTCCGTTGTCGATTCTAACAATTATGGGAATATTTAAGTAAATTAGGACAAATTCTGAGTGATTAGTGATATTGGTAGATAAATTTTAAGGATGTGTCCACCAAACTCACTATGATATTCATATATGATGATATTTGATTTCCCCAAACCACAAGAATTTTTCTGTATGGGATCGGTCGTCCATTAAGTATCAGGGTTAAATCTTGTAAGTGATTTTAATTTATAAATCTTATTCTTGTGATGCCAAGTAGGTTTTGTTATATATGGGATATTCCTTCTTGATATAGTTTAAGTTGTCCTGAATTAAGGTTAACTAATATGGGCTTTATGTCAGACTTGGTTTTATGACTATTTATGGTGACTAGGCACTTGTAGTCAATTAAAGAATTTTTGGTCCTTTAGTAATAGTTGAGAATGAATGCCACTTAGGCCTCTCGTTAGGTTAATCAGATGTATGTGTGGCCCCATGACACCCAAAAATTACTTCAGGAAGATATGGTGTCAATGATTTATTGACTAATCTTGATTAATCATTATTTACGAGATAACATAATCGTTTATTAATTGGAAATGACTATTGATACCATATCCATTTTTAACACGGTTATCAGAAACAAAGGGATTTGTAAAATCACTTTAAATCATTTAGCGGTGACTTTATGAAGTTCATTCTAGGATATTCCTGGGTGTTTGTATAGGCGTGTTGCTAGTACGGTCTTACCACATGCTGATTATTATTATTTGGAGACTATTCCAAGTGGGAGCTGTTGTGATATGTAAAATATATCTTATAATATATGTCAGGGAATATGTGAGTATTTTTGGGGGACACTGCGTTTCACAGTGGATATGTTTAATTAATGGAATAATTATTATTTATCGTATATTAATTATATTAATATGTTTCACGAAATAATTAAATGGTCGAACTTAAGAAGTACAAGGGAGGAGAGTGTCGATTCTAGTAAACTAAGAGGGAGATGTGTGTGCTATGACTTGGAGAACACTGTCTTTTGGGCTTATTATAATATACCCCTTGCTATCTTTTGTAGGTAAGATATAGGATATACTAAAAGGTCTTCGAACGACATATCATCTTAATCCTAAATACCAATGACATCATTATACACAGAAAAGATTCCATAGTATACATGCATGCAAACAGTTACTATTCGGATGAATGCCTGCTTCATGCATGTAGAATATATATATTGCATGCATGTACCAGGCGAATGTATTTATTATTTTCACCTTTTTGTTTTAAGTGATCGTTCAGTTAGAGCCTTAGGGGATTTCCGGGAGTTGTGACGGCAAGTATCCCAAACAACAAAGAACATCGTGTTCGGGTTGTTTTTATTGTGAAAGAGCAAGGTACTAGCATGCTCCTAGAGAGATCCTCTGGTGAGTTGTAATGTATGGCACATTGATGTTATCTTTACTTTGGATAATCTTTTTTAGTTTGCAATGGTTTATATTTATTTTTATATCACGCGCTTATATAGAAGACGGTGTTATCGGTTATCTTTAAGCGGTGTTTTATTTTCGTGCTAAAAGGTAATACAATCTTCTTTCCTTGTTAATTTTAATGTGTTTTAATGTAATCTTTAATTTCGCTGCGTACTCGTGTTAATTAATATGGTTAATTAGATCATAAAACGCAACAAAATCAATAGGAACGCCGAATACTGTCATTTTTAATGAGCAATATAACAGTATGATTTTTTTAAATTCACCTTATTTTCTTGGACTTAGTATTTTATTAACGAATAAGCAATTGCTCAATATATGGTACTGTTTGTAATATGTATAAGGGAGGGGAATGGCAGATTAAATTGATCCTTGTGGGTTTGCAAAAAATTGCTGACTTTACTCCTCAACTATCACGAAAGTGAGGCGGCTCTCTCCTGATTGAAACTTCCATTGCAACTCATGGTCTGACAGGGACCATTTATGGCAACCACTTTTGTTTTACTTTGTGAAGATAATGGGTCCCTGTCTGGATGCTCGAGTTGCAATGGAATAAGTTTCAATCTGGGGATAGGCGTGGCCTTGCATTTCGTGTAAGTTGGGGGAATAAGTCCTGCAATTTTTGCAAACCAAGGGAATATTTGCATTTTCTTCTTAGGGAAATTAAGGGTATTGCAGAGAGTAATGTTGAATGGTTGCAAATTTGTGTCATTTGCGATGATGATGTGGGAGTGTTGTTGAATCTAACTTCTAAGAGATAAAAATGTTGTATAACATATAATGTAACATTAAGCATACATGGATTCTGTTGTATGTGTTGTGTACCCAGCCAAATTAGCAGTTGGGACTCATGCGTATATTGCACCATAATTTGTATTCTATTAGTTTATACAACTGAGGCACAATATAGAATATATGCTTTTTTTATTTATAGTTATGGAAAAAATGTGCTCAGTTGCATAAGTTCATAGTACATTGTATCAGTTCATAATGCATTGTATCAATTCATAGAGAAAACTTTTTAATAAATGTATTATGTTCCAACTGTGGAGCTTAAAAAGATGCTTAAGAAAAACAGTATAATTTGAAAGATGTGTATCAGCTTAGCCTTTACGGATGTATATTAAAAATGCTTTATACAAAACGCATCGCTGCGAAACGCGGGTATCAACAAGGTCTTAGTTAGCTTGATGTTCTCACATTAACTCTTAATACTTTACAAAAGCTTTAAACAAAAACACGCCGCAGCGAAGCGCGGGTTTTCAAAACTTGTTTTATATGAAAATACTATTAATTAAATAATGTAAAATATAATAAGGTTTTATATTACTAATATATTAGTTTATATAATTTTAAAGAGATTAAAGTAAACTATTGGTATGACATTGCGTCACTAATAATTAGGGGTGTGCATGAAACCGAAAAACCGAACCTAAACCGAAAAAAACCAAAGAACCGAAACCTAAAAAACCAAAACCGATTGAAAAACCGATGGTTCGGTTTTCGGATTTTGGAAAAACCGAAGTTTTTGGTTCGGTTTGGTTTTAGCATTAAAATAAAACCGATATAAACCGAACCGATCTTTATAAACATGAGAACAAAAATAAGTTGTGATCGAAGCTAAGGGATGATGAATATGTTCCGCTAAATTAACTATATCATGTCGAGTAACTACTCTTTGTTTTAATATACTTCTTGTACATTCATTTATACATATAATAAGTTCCTCTTCTATGATTTTTTTATTTTATTAGGTGTTTATCGTTGTTATGGTTCATTATAACACATAAAGAATTATTAAGGGTGTTTTATATGTCCATTTTGTTTCTTATTATCATTGTTGTGTCTTTGGTTTTTCTTATTTGGATTGTTTCTTTAAAGCGTTGAAGGTGTTACTTTATGGTATATTCCAAATCGACTTTGCAAAAGCAAAGCTCGATAAGTCGTATAGAAACCGAAAAACCAAACCGAAAATAAACCGACAACCGAAAAAACAAACCGACACAAAACCGAAACCGAATGGTTTCTAAAAATCAAAAACCGAAATTTTTCGGTTCGGTTTCGGTTTTATACAAAAACCGAACCAAACCGAACCATGCTCACCCCAACTAATAATAGTAGAAAGAAAAAGGAATATGAGAAACTCACGTTTAGGTGTATAATTATTCTAAAGTTGGTGCATGATGATTAGTATACAAAATAATTAAATAAGTAAAAGGTATATTGTCAACAAGAAAGAATCGTATCCAGAATTTAAAAAACCGAATTTCATGGTTGTACTAGTGAACAATTAAGGGTCCGTTTGGTTTGTAGATGGTTTAGGATTAGGATTAGGATTTGGATTTAGATTTAGATTTGGTTTAGGATTTGGATTTGGATTTGATGTAGGAGAGAGAAAATAATATTTAAAAATATATTATATAATAAAATATAAATTAAAATTTATTTAAATAATAAAAAAAAGTGAAATGAATAAAAATTAATATATGAAAAAGTACACTTTTGAAAAAATTACAAAAAAAAATAAGACAAAGCCATGAAATACCTTTTGTCAGTAAACCATACTTCCCCCTACCTTTTATAAAACCTCAGTGTTTGGGATACAAATATAAACCCAAATCTCGTCAACACAAACCAAACGTCATATTTCTACTTTATAGCCCAAACCCCTAGTCAACCCTAGCAACCAAACGGGCCCTAAATGCTAGATATAGAAAATGCCCTAATGTTTCACCTATTTACAAGTATGCCATTATTAATCTTTTATCTTTTATATAATAAAAGAGTTACATCATTTTAGAGTTTTGTATGAGATTAAATATTATGAATAAAAAAAGTGAACCAATCAAAAAGCTTGATTTTGCCACGTAGACAAAATCGTTCGATCTCATTGGTCGATAAAAAGTCAAAATTGAATCAATTTTGGTCAAAATTGAAAAAAGTGGTGGAGAAATTTGATAGAGAAAAAAAACACAAAAATATAGGTGTCAAAAATGTGAAAATCAAAAACATAAAAAAAGAGGAGGTAATTACTAAAACTTTAGTGGTTGAATTTTAAATAAATAATATGAAGTTAAGTGACTTATAATTTTTCATATTTTTAAATAACTTTAGAAAATAACCAAATACCTCCTTAGACTTTTTACATTCTATAATTTATACTTTAAAAATACAATATATATATAAAATCAATATGAAGTTTATATAAGAATATCAGAAAAAACATATTAAACTCGCATATTATGTACATGATATTAATAGATAGATTTGAATAACACCAACACTTATGTGAGTTAAAAAAAAGCTAAATCTTTCATCCAACAAAATTTTGACTAAAATATTAATGGATATTAATCAGTGTTTTAAAAAACGATTTTTTAATTGACCCGATTGAGACACTGTGTCACATTTCAATCGGGTTTTAGGGCAAAATCCGGCTTCCGATCACCTGACTGGTTCACGGTTCAATCGACCGGGTCTTAAAACACTTATATTAATACATAATATTTTTTTTATGTAAAACCATGTTATAATTATTAGTTGTACTAATATCACAATTACAATACATTAAACACGAATTTTTTTTTCATATGCTCATATTTTAAAAAAAGTTTTAAAATAAATTTGATTTATGTGTAAGCCCGTGCGTGCACGAGATTTAAGGCTTTTAAAAAGATAATTACTTTTAACCAAAGTAAAACCCTAAAAAAACCTTCTCGGGTCGTTTCTAACGAGGCGTGATTGGAGAATCGAGTTTAAGTTCGTGATCGCGCGTTTGAATGGTCAATATTGGAATTTGGTTTTCTATTTCTACTAATAATATGCACAAACAAGTAAAGGCACGCTAAAAACGAAAGCAAATAAAGCTAAAACACTAGAAATGGTAACGGGATTCAAATCCCGTTCTTTAAAAAAACAAATTCTAAAATTTTAACCCTACAAATTAAAATTTAATTTTTATAAATCCTAAATGATAAAAGAAAATTTTTAAAAAAAGAATTAGATTTTTTTTTTACTTTTATTTTATATAAAATGAATTAAAAACAGTTTTAATATAAAAATTATTTTAATATTAACTATTAGGAGGAAAATTATGAAAAAATGGGAAAAATACTTGCACTAAGTAAATCTAAGAAAAATAAGTGGGTTTCAACCAGCTTATTGAAATATAGCTCGAATATAAGCAGAAAAGGGCTTATAATAAAAGGAAAAAAACGATTGTATAAAAGAAATATGTGTTCGGGTTATAACGCCAAAAGACACAGGGCAGGATGGTTGTGTGGTGTGTTTCTCGTTGACCCAATTTTCATTGTGTGTGTGTAACGACTAGGAAGAAGTTGTGGAGGTCACGGGTTCGAGCCTTGCTCACCCATGACTTCCCAATTTCCCTAGTTTTTATTTTTTTGAAAATTTCTTTTTGCAAAAGCTTTTAGTAAGCTAAAATAAGCACTTTTAAAAAAAGAAACTTTTCTAAAGAGCACAAATAAGCCTGAAATAAGCAAAAGAAAAGTGACAGATTAAGCTTTTTTTAACTAAGTCTAAAATGCTAAACTGTTGGCTTTTTTGGACCTAATAAGCTAAGGAATTAGGCAAATAAGCTAACAAAGATTAACAGGCTTAAGACTAAATCTAATAAGCAACTTAACCTAGAAATTATCTAAAATAACTAAGCTAAAAAAAGCACAAAAGACAGGTTGCATTTAGGGGCTTAAAAGCATTAATGCAAACTCAAATTTGCAAATAAGCTTCTAAAAGCTTAAACTAAAGTCAAATAAGCTACAAGAACTCTAAACCTAACCTAATAAGCAATCCTAAACAAAATTTAAGCAGATCCAAATAGCCATAAGCTCAGAAAATCAAATAAGCAATTTGGCCAAAAGTGAGAACCAAACAGCCTAAGGGGGCACTTTCTAGCTTATTTTTAAGCTAGTTAGTGGATCCTTATGGCTTAGACACTTATACCAATGAAAAGCTTGTACAAAAAGCTATCTAAATAATCAAAGAAAAAAGAGTTTGAAACACAAATAAGCTGTTTAAAAGGCTTATGAAAAGGCTGTTTCACTCAGTATGTGCTGAGTTTTACAAATTTTTGAAAAGACAAAAAGCTATATGCAGGCCTATTTTTAAGCTAGTAAATAAGCTTTAAAAACTAAATTAAGCTAAAACATATTAAGCCCTATACCTAATGAACACTTAAGACTAAAAATAAGCTAATGAAATAAGCTGGAAAGCAATTGAAAAAGAGGTCAGTACATACTGACCATAATCAATATGTACTGACTTGGTTTTTTTTTGAAAATTGGTGATTTTAAGCCCTAAAATTAAGCTAGATTAAGCTAATTTAAAAACTCAAAAAGTAAAAACAGATAAAGCTTGATATCCTAAGAGCTTATGCTATCAAATTCAAATTCTAAAACCTACTTTAACTAATCTAAATTTGAGATTGAAAAAGAGACTTTTAACTTTAAAAAGAAAACTATGCAAACTATGACAGGTTTATACTAAAAACACAAGATACATGCACACTTAAACTACTCCTATCCTACTGCATTTAGACTCTAAAAGAACCATAACCAAAACCTTAAAACAATCTTTAAGCAAAAATAAAATAAGAACAGTTTGAGAAAGTTTTAAGTCCACAGATTAAGAGATCTTGTAGACAAAACCTTAAAAAACAATTTTAGACTTTTAAAACTTTTGAAAACTGCTTAAAACAACTTAAAAGAGCTTATCAAATTTAGATTTTGAAAACCAAGTGGTATCAAACAGTAGTAACATGGGTTACTACTGCTTGACCCAAACACTCTTTTAAATATTCAAAACCTATTTTAAACTACAAACAAATTTAGAACACTTAATAAAACTCAAAACAGATTAAGCACAAACTAAGATAAGCACAATAAAGCAATTAGAACACAAAAAATAAGCAGTTAAATAAGCAAACTAGATTATGCAGTTTAAAAGCTATAAAAGAAAGTTTTAATTAAAAACTTAAGCAAATGATACATAAGCAATAAACAGTGACAAATAAGCAATAAACAACAATATTAAGCAATATTAAGCAGTAATATAATATGCAATAAATAGCAACAGTGAAATAAGCAAAATGAAAAAGAGAGTATCTTGCCTTTTGCTCTAACAAGGGCAAATAGTCTTGAAGAACTTTGTTACCAAGATTTAGCTTCATTAAAACAAGATAGTAAAAACCTATAAGCCCTTCCCTTTTTGGCTTATCTTCCAAAATAGCTTATGAGTGATTTTTGAGTGAAAAGGACTTAAAACACTATAAGCTATGGACAAGCTTATAATGCTTAAGTAAACAGCTTAAGTTAAAAGTAAAACAACTTAAGAGAGCTTATAAAACATTTTTCAAAACATAAAATGCATTACCTTAAAAACAGATTAACATAAAAACTTAGATTTCATTAAACTTAAAGAAAACAGTACAAGGCTTTTTAAATAAAAGTACAATAAGCTAAAAACATTAAATATAAGCTGAAAAGACTAAAAACTAGATTAAAAACTACTTGCCTCAAGGGCTTACAAAGGGTCCTATTTATAGAAAAACTATCAAAGTCTTGGGTCTTCAATGTGTGTTTCTTCAGAGAGTGATAACTGAGGGTGTGTTTTTTTGTGTGAGAGAAGTCGAAAACCAATCTAAGCCATCCAAATTTCTTGGCCACCAAGTTCTATCATCATAGCCATTGAATCTTTGTCTTCTTCTTTTGACGAATGGTGTTAAAGGGGATTGCCAACATGGATTTGTTGGTTTATGGTGTGGGGTTAAGGTGGGAGAGGGACATTTTTGTCTGTCGTTGTAGGGTAAATGTTTTTGGGGAAGATAAACAGTGATTATGGCGGGAAATGGTTTTGGTATGAACAGGGTAACGGGGTTAGCCCTGTTTTTGTGAAGTTGTTGCATCGTTAGTCCTTTTGGACTAACAATGTTAGTCCTTGAGGACTAACGATGTAAGGCTTGTATGGTGTTATGGGTTAATAGGGTTAATGGGGTTAATGGTTTATGGTTTGGGCTTTTTGTTTGGGCCGGGTAAGGTTTTGGGTTTTAAGGGCCTTCATAAGACTTAAGGCTTATAAGTCTTATACTTGAATGCTTAATGGGCTGACCCGGCCCATTAAATGGGTACGGGTTGGCCCATTTAAGATTTCTTTGGTTTCGGCTCCGTCTTTGACTTTGACTTTTGTTGACTTTGACTTTGTTGACTTTGACTTTTTTACGCTCTTTCCATTCCGTGCTCGGTTTTGTCCGTTTTGGCTTGATTTTTGTCCTTTTTGTTGATATCCGTTACCTGCACAATACAAATGCAAAACACACAAATACAATGTATTTTTGGTATGTTTTTAGTCTTTTAAGCACGTTTTATTAGGTCAAAGGTATGTGTAATTAAGCACATACCACTAAGTCACTCACTCCTCATTATGTTCATTGCAGAAAACGGTCGAAACCGGACATGACATAGACCACTTAAACAATTATGAATAGATTTATTTGACTCATAGCTTAGAATGCATTAAAACTTGTTTCCTTTTGCATAATCATTTGATGTTTTGAAAAACACATGAGAGACTGATCGTCTTGTTCCACAGACATTCAAGCATTAATCATCATAAGCATTCACTTATCTACAAATCTCATTTTACAGATATTGACTTTTTGACTTATTGATTTTACCGAGTTTGACTTTTTGACTTTTTCTGAATTTGAGAAATAGAGAATAAAAGTAAATCCCTTTGACTGATTAAAACCAAACTCGATCTATTTAAGTTTTATTAAACTTCAAAAACAATTCAATCAAGAAACTCGATAAACACCACTTTTTTCGTGTTTCATTTTCTTAGCATCGAATTTATTATGTAGGACCATTTCAAAACTATTTTTCACATATTTCCATCTTACTCATTGAATTTATAGTCAATAGTATCCTAATCGATATCACAAACTTGTAAATCAAAAAATCGGTAAAGTCTCAAACTTATCGAGTTTAAACTCGATAAGTCAAAACAGCTTATAACTGATTCCAAATGCATATCCACTTATGTTTGATTAAGAAAAATTATTGTAGTTTGTAATAAATGACTCAGAAAACGTTTTTTCTTTTTTTTGAATTTTCTTCTCAAACTCGGTTAATGAACTCGGTGGAAATAAAAAATAAAAATAAACATTTTCCTCCTTATATAGTGATCGAATATCAAAGTTTGAGTAACGACAGTTTCAGCCCCTGTAGTTTTCCTTTTTCAATTTAACTCATTTATTTCGAATTGTTTGAAATTTCAAAAACCTCCGCTCGAGTAATGATGACTTTCAAAATATTGACCAATATTACTCATTAACTCTCCTTGAATGAAATATGCTAAAATTAGTTCCAAAAATGAAGATTTTTGTTTTTCAAAGTCCAGTTTAAATTTCTAAAATAAAAACTCCCCCTCGAAAATATATCATTTTCCAAAGTCAATTTATTTGAGAGATCATTGATTTCATTTAATTTTAGAAATGATGTATAAGAATGAAATTTTGCAAGAACTCCCCCTCAGATTATCTGATCTTTCAATTATATATTTTTTATAATTGACGAATCGTTTTGTATTTTGTATTTTTGAGTTTTGCAATTTTTCTTTTGTTTTTGCAAATTTATTTAAATGTTTTTTCGATGATATGATCTTTTTCAAGAATATATATTTGTCAGAATTCCAACTGAGTTGGAGTCATACAAACTTCATACCAATGCGATGAACCAAATACTCCAAAGTCGTTCTTTGGAAAAGCTTTAGTAAATAGATCGCAAGTTGGTCTTCTGTGCAGACAAGTATAGATTTTTACAGTACCCTTCTCAACATGTTCCTTATAAAATGATACAAATGTCTCTATGTGCCTTTGTTTTGACTGTTGAACGGATTTGCATGAGATAGCAATGCACTCTTGGAATCATATTACATCTAGAAATCTAGTTATAACATATATCATTAGTCTAGCAGTTGTGTACGATCAAATGACTTGTGCACAAACAGGCCAGACAAGGAATAACATTTTCAGCTCTCAGCAATTAGACATTGCTAGTAGCCATCTGTTTCCTTTGAACTCCAGCTCATGAGCTTTTCACCTAGAAATTGCAATCCTCTTGAAGTGATTTTACAGTCATCTATACATCCTGCATGGTCCGTGATAGGATTATGAAAATCCATGTAAAAGACTCGGTCACCCGTGTTATATCTAGCATAGGTTAGCTTGTAGTCTTAGTTTTAATCTTTTAGTTACCGTATGACTTATGGTGTTGGGCCGGGTCTTTACCCACTTGTTAGCCCACTCCATGGCCCATTTAGGAGCACCAAAACAATTGTATAAATACCCCTTTCCAGCCATGGGAAGGGGTTGGTTGTTCATTTGATAATACACACATTTAAGGTGTTTTCTCTCACTAGCCTAGTCACTTTCTCTCTCTAGAAATTTGGCCAACCCATCACTCCCAAGCTTGTATTGTGATATCTAATATACTACAATTGGTATCAGAGCCCATGGGATGATTAGATAGATTGTGTTTATTTATATCTAATCTGTTGTGCGGTTTTCTGGTTGGTTTTAGATAAATGTTTAGTTTTTGAAGGTTTATGGTCTTTTTCTTGACACTCTTTGATTCTCACGTTTGTGATGTTAAAGTTAGTGTTCTTATAGTTGTTATAACCTTCTAGGATCAAGTTATACAAAAGAAACCAAGCAAAAATGTTCCAAAGGGTGATTTTTAGGTATTTTTAGGTGAAAAAGTTCGTATTTTTCTTCACTGCGTTTTGCCTCTCTGAGACATTCTTCATTGCGTTTTGCCTCAAATAGTACACTGCATTTTGTCGTTTTGTATCGTACAACAGTACTGTGTTTTGTCATATTTGGGGTTGCGTTTTGGTTATTGAAGGTTGCGTTTTGCCTACTTGAAGACCTCACTGCGTTTTGCTTCAAGACCTCATTGCGTTTTGCTTCAAGACCGCACTGCGTTTTGCTTCAAGACCTCACTGCGTTTTGCTTCAAGACCTCATTGCGTTTTGCTTCAAGCTATCACTGTGTTTTGCTTCAACATCACTGCGTTTTGCTCAAGACCTCCATTGCGTTTTGCTTGAAGACCATATTGTGTTTTGATAGAAGTTACTCTGGCAAATTTTTCATTCATCATTGCGTTTTGCTTAAACATCCATGCATTTTGCTCAAGACTCAATGCGTTTTGCTTTGAAGACAATTATTGCGGTTTTGGATTACTTGTTACTCTGGCAAATTTCATTCTTCAATGTGGTTTATCTAGGCTCTTCACTGCGTTTTGCCTAAGTTTCATTATCTTCATACGTTAAATTTATTTCAAACCAACAAATCACATTCAAACATATCACCTAATCAATCAAACTATCATACTTTTAACATACATCAATAATCATTGTACCAATCAACAGATTTTCATAATACAAGTAATCAACCATGTCCTGTAATTCAGATGATATTCAAGCGGCTGGTTCCGATACCCGCCCTCCTATGCTAGATAGGACTGATTACGAATCATGGTCACAACAAATCCGATTGTACTGTGGGGGAAAGGAAAATAGATTGCAAATTCTTCAATCGATTGATCAAGGACCATTGAGCTTGGAACCACAACGGGATGCAACTCGAAACTACCCTGAGGGAGAGTGTATCTTCGCTGGCCAGAAAGGCCTATACATATTAGGTTTCTAGTGACACGGAGAAGAAACAATTACGTGCAGATGTCTGTGCCATAAAAATTGTGCTTCAAGGACTACCCAAAGATTTCTACAAGTCATCAATCACAACCATTGAAGCAAAAGCAATTTAGGACAACGTCAAAATGTTCTGGCTGGTTCTGACTCACAAAGAAGATAGAGCAATTTAGTGTACGATGAGTTGAGAGGTTTAAGTTTGCTTCCTGGTGAAATATCAATGAGTACTATGTTCGCTTTCACAAGCTGGTCAACGACATGAGGAATATCAGAATGATCTATGCCTAACATTCAACTGAACTCCAAAGTTCGTGAACAATATGTCCACCTGAATGAGATAGGTTCGTGACAGCCGTTTTTAAACTCATACAAAGGTCTGAAAGAGACAAATCGATGAAGGAGTATGTATACTTAAAAACATGAGAAGCATGTTGCACAAGATCGACGTCTTATGAGAAGAATTCACTCCTGCTTCGAATGAATGATCAACTTGATTTGTATCAAAGGTCTCAACTCTTGCCCTAATCATCACATTCCATTCTATTCAATATCCCTCTTCAATCAACAACCCTTAATCTCTACTATATTACAATTCCCGGTAACATCACAAATGATCGGATCACTCAAACTGATGAAATATTGACATCCTAAACCAATCAAATGGCGGTCCTTGCCCAATCCTTCAATAAGCAACGCTTCCTCGACAACAATCAACTTCGAACCTCATCTAACACCCTGAATCAAACAACTATTCAAGATGGTCGGGTTGTTGTTCAGAATGTTCAAAGGGTGAGAGAATCGAATCATAGGTATTTTTGCTAGGGAAATGGTTTACAGCAGGACAATGGGGGTGCACAGAATAGAGCTAGGATTGCCAATGAGGTCAAGGATAACCGGCAAGTGTTATAATTGTAATGAAGTTGGACATATTACAGGAACTGTACTCCAGCCAAAGCGTCCACTGAATCTCTGAATTATTTCACGGTCAAGATGTACTAATGCAATAAAGCAAGAGAATGGTGCAGTTTTGGATGAAGAGGAACTACTCTTTCTGGCTGGTGAACAGGGCAACACCTTTGATGCAGATGTGGATAATCAACCGGTCCAAGACTTACCTCTGAATGAGGATAACATCTTCCAGGTAGATGAATGTGATGTTTTTGATTCAGGTGTTAATGATGTACGACTGCCAGTCAACTATTCATGGCCAATTTATCCTCATGTAGGGTCATCAAAATCCACAGCTGGTTCCATCAATGCATCAACTTATTGAGGACTTTTCTGGAAAATGCTATTGATCAAAGTGTCTCTAATCAAGACGAACATGAGATTCATAATAAAGTACATCCGTCAAATGTTATTGACTCAACTAGTGTCCATATGGGTAACAGTAATGCGATTCTTATAATGAACAATATTTGCTCGGTCAATGAATTTTTCTGGTTTGTACAAAGTTTGCATCTTCAGCTCTAAATAGTGTATGTGTACTCGTGTTTATTATGCATTCGTCTCATGACCCAAATTGCATGAACTTAAGATCTACAAGGAAACAGGTTGCCATTTATGAGTACGTTGCTAAGTTTGAACTGATTCTGATACCGTGAACAGGAGTCATGGATGATTCAAATGCGTATGTACTTATTTAAATCAGTAATAAAATGGAAGAAAATCTTAAAAGGGAACTTCATTCTTTCAAGTTACAACTTAAGTCAACTATGGAAAACAATATTTAAAATCGTAATAAAACGGAAGAAAATCTTAAAAGGGAACTTCATTCTTCACGTTTAGAACTTAAGTCAAACTATGGAAAACACTAAGATAATTGAGAAACGATCGACTTTGAAATAGCGTTTAAACTAAAAGAAGTCAAAATTCTCTGACTAATTTTTCCAATCTGACAAACCTTAACGGTAAACTTGAGAATAAGCTCATCACAAGATCAATCCATTCAAAACTGTCCATATGATGTTTAAATCCTACTCAAGTGAATGATCAAAAAGACTAAAACTGATGAATCTAAGTGCCTGAACCCTTTTTACCTGCAGACAGGCCAAAAAAGGCACAACAGACACCCCCCCAGAACAACATATGATGTTGATGAACTTCTTAAGCCTCATCATTTTTGTTTTGCGGTAATTGTAATCAACGTCAGCCGAGGAACAGAAGTAGAGTTAGCTGAAGCTACTAGGAATAAACTGCATGTGAAAATGAATGACTCTGTCTGTGTGGAAAAGAGGGGTTAACATTTCGCCTCTAACTACACAAAATTAAATTTCATTGGCAACATTCACCCCTCAGACTCAATGACCACCTGAAGCAAGTATTTTTGGTCCTTTTATCTAGCCAAATGAAAGCGAAGAGCTAGGCCCAATGCAAACCACCCTGCCTGTCTACCACCTGCGACTGTGTATCCTCCCAATACATCGGTCCATCTGGTCCCTAGAACGCTTCCAACTACAAGTCAAGTAAATATTGGTCTGTATGTAATTACTCAACTATTTTGGTTTTGGGAAAAAACTTTGTAAAAGCGTTATCACCCAACGGGCATAACAAATGAAAGGGGGAAAGGTTTTGAACAAATAAAAAGGTTGTTACTTAACGAAGTAATTCCATTTTTAATCTACTCAAAGAACATTTTGAAGGAATTCAAAAATCTCTAGCACTTGAATTAGGTGCAATGAAAGCCGTTTTTGAAAATTTAGAAGCCGAAGTGGACCAGAATGAGACAGACTTACGGAGTGGTGAGATTGAACGGAAAAACCTTCTCATCACCAATGAGAACTTAGTTACTGAATGTTTGTCCAAAGATGTGTTTTATAATGAACGGGATTCTGTACTAAATGTGCCTTAGATTTTCTGACATGCTTGGATGCTGTCAACTAGGTGCTCAGAAATGTATTGCAAACTTGAATTGAAAATTTTAATCTGAGAAACAGATTCAAAATGGATGATCACGACTCATATGATAAAACAAATTCTCCAAACTTGAAGTTGAACACTTTAACTTACAATAAAGTTAAAAAAATCCAAGAACGTTTGGAAACAAAAAACCAGTGACATCTTTGGGATGCTCTTCATTTGATTCATGTTTAGTGATTGGGAGGAAAACTAAAGGAAATATTCAATTCGAGGCAATACGATTCATGAATTTAAGGAGAAAATCTTCAATTAACAAAGAAAAAATAGTAATACAGTACCACTTTGACCTTAGGCTTTTGCTTCTTCAGAACCAAAGATTTAACTGCAAAGCTCAATGCCCTTCACGATCTCAATAAATGCTTTAGGGCAGAAAATGCAAAAGTTAAGCAGCATTATAAGGAGTTGTATGATTCAATTAAAATAACGTGTGCCAAAACCATTGACCAGAACAACTCTTTGTTATCTAAAATTGAACACCTTAAGGATCAACTTAGAGAGAATTCCAAATGTTGTCATTTTTAACTGATTATTAATAGGTGCTGGCTCCCCAGTAGATATCCCTCTAGATGTTGAACCATATACCCTCGACTCAAGAAGAATAGAGAGTGAATTACACTTATATCGAACGCTCCTTAAGGAAAATGTAGAAACCCTTCGTTAAAATAGTAGAGGATGCTAAGGTAGAAAGACCATTGGATACCTCTCTTGCATCTGCTTGCCGTTACACTAAACACTCTCAAGAGTTGTAGAATATGAAAATAGGCATGTGTCCTTAAATGGACTTTGGCCTCGCAATAAACAAAATGCCTCTACCATTTCACTTAGGAAAAAGGGAAGTTACCTTTTGTCCGAACACATGAACCTAGACTCATAACCACACCACCACAAGTTGACACCAGATAAATAAATTCGACTAACGTTTCCTTAAAGGAAAATTTTTATTTTTTTTTTTTTCCCTCCTGGAATTCCCTCTACAGGAGTAAAAGGTGCCTCAGCAGCTAGCAGGTCAAAGCCTAGGAGCAATACGAAGAAAGATAGGACCTTGCCAGCTAAAAGTGCCTTGAAACAAGTAGAAGCCCATTCTAGGATGAATAAGTCGAATGAGAAACAAAAGAATCATGTTGATTCTAGTATTAGCTATAAGCGTACTGTAATTAATTCGAATTCTAATACTTCTTGCAAAACTTGTAACAAATGCTTAATTTATGTTAATCATG
Organism: Tanacetum coccineum; assembly: GCA_026074375.1. Taxonomy (NCBI): domain Eukaryota; kingdom Viridiplantae; phylum Streptophyta; class Magnoliopsida; order Asterales; family Asteraceae; genus Tanacetum; species Tanacetum coccineum. The sequence goes on along the minus strand of BQNB010007859.1, from coordinate 3,325 downwards.
ATCAATGTGTTGTGCGTTCTGAGATGTTTGTGAAGCAATCCCTTGCCACTAAAGTGTGGCGGGTTAAGCAAGTTTGGAAGGCCACAGGGAAATTGTTTACCTCTATCGGCCATCAGTGGCGACCCACTGGCAGACTATTACCTTTTGGAGATCAGTGGCCTTTAACTAGGAATATTGCACCTAAGGTCTTGCCTACAAAACAATGGAAGCCCACTGGTAGACTTCTCCCGTTAGGAAGACAGTGCCCTTTAGTTAGGTCTACTGCTCTTAAGAGTGATTGTATGCCAGCTGATCCATAGGAAACTAATGTCCTTGTAGCATATAATCTTGTGTGCACTAACCAACCAGACCCCAATTGCAATTGGGGATCCAATGTATCTAAATCTCCATTTTCGCCTTTGTTCAAATGCAGGTCGTACAGATCGTTCTCTGGTATTTGGACTCAGGCTGCTCAAAACATATGACTGGAGATCGCTCACGGCTCAGGAATTTCGTGAAAAAGTTTATCGGGACTGTTCGATTCGGAAACGACCATTTTGGTGCAATTATGGGTTATGGGGATTATGTCATTGGTGACAGTGTAATTTCCAGGGTATACTATGTAGAAGGACTTGGACACAACCTTTTCTCTGTCGGTCAATTTTGTGATTCAGATCTTGAAGTTGCCTTCAGAAAGCACACATGTTTCGTCCGAGACTTAGATGGTGTCGACCTTATTAAAGGAAGTCGTGGCACGAACTTATACACCATTTCTGTTGAAGATATGATGAGGTCCTCTCCCATTTGCTTACTGTCTAAAGCCTCCAAGAACAAATCCTGGTTATGGCATCGCCGCCTGAATCACTTAAACTTTGGCACCCTCAATGATCTTGCTCGTAAAGATCTTGTTAGAGGCTTACCTCGGTTGAAGTTTGAAAAGGATCATTTGTGTTCTGCATGCCAACTTGGAAAGAGCAGGAAAGCTACCCACAAACCCAAGACGATTAACACCATTATGGAAGTTTTACACACCCTTCACATGGATTTATGCGGACCGCTGAGAGTGCAGAGTATTAACGGGAAGAAATACATTCTAGTTATCGTTGACGACTACTCCAGGTTTACATGGGTGAAGTTTTTGAGATCAAAGGACGAGACTCCCGCTTTTGTAATCAATCTGTTAAAACAACTTCAAGTTGGTCTCAACAAAACTGTCCGGTTCGTGCGGACTGATAATGGCACCGAATTCGTTAATAAAGATTTGACTGATTACTATGAAAGCGTTGGCATTACCCACGAGAAGACCGTTCCGAGAACTCCTCAGCAAAATGGCGTTGTTGAACGACGGAACCGCACTCTTGTTGAAGCTGCTAGGACTATGCTGATCTTCTCTAAGGCTCCATTATTTCTTTGGGCAGAAGCTGTTGCTACTGCCTGTTACACCCAAAACCGATCCCTCATACATACTCTTCACGATAAAACCCCATATGAACTTGTGCATGACAAGAAACTGGATCTTTCATTTCTTCGTGTTTTTGGGGCTCTCTGCTACCCAACAAACGATAGTGAAGATCTGGGTAAATTGAAAGCTAAAGCAGACATTGGGTTCTTTGTCGGTTACGCACCAAATAGGAAGGGTTACCGAATCTACAACAAACGAACCCGACAAATCATGGAAACTATTCACGTTACATTCGATGAGCTGACTGGGAAAACGGCTCCTGTACACTCCAGTCTGAGACCCGCACCTAACCTTTTGACGCCTGTACCTATCAGTTCAGGGCTCGTACCCAATCCTCCTCCTGCAGCACCTTATGTACCTCCTACCAATAAGGAACTGGAGATTTTTGTTCCAGCCTATGTTTGATGAATATTTTGAGTCTTCCATGGTTGATCGTCTGGTACCCCCTGCTCCTGCAGCTCAAGATCCAGTTAACCCTACCTGTCCATCAGTATCCATCCCCATTGATCAAGAGGCACCATCGGCAAGTCATTCACCATCATCTTCGGATCATCAATCATCTTCAGTACATCAAGGTGTTGCAGCTGAGCATTCGTTTGAAGTAAATCCTTTTGCTGCAACTGATCCCAAACCATTTGTTAATGTGTTCGCCCCAGATCAGAACTCTAAAGCATCATCTTCTAGGGCAATCGCGATAACTAAATCCAACCAAACCACTCAGCCTCATGAACATCTCCGAAAATGGACCGCCTCTCATCCTATTGATAATATTATTGGGAACCCTTCTCAACCGGTATCCACTCAGAAGCAGCTTGCTACAGATGCTTTGTGGTGCCTTTACAATTCAGTATTGTCCAAAGTCGAACCGAAAAACTTCAAGTCTGCTATTACTGAAGACTGCTGGTTTCAAGCCATGCAAGATGAAATCCATGAATTTGATCAACTGGACATATGGGAATTAGTGCCACCTCCAGACTAGGGGGGGGGGGGGGGGGGGGTGATGTGCAATGATTATTGCTCTCAAGTGGATTTATAAGGTGAAACTTGATGAGTATGGTGACGTGCTGAAAAACAAGGCACGTCTTATAGCGAAAGGATATCGTCAGGAAGAAGGTCTTGATTTTGAAGAATCCTTTGCCCTGGTCTCCAGACTTGAAGCTATCAGAATATTTCTTGCCAATGCTGCCAGCAAAAACATAACAGTTTATCAAATGGACTTGAAAACCGCATTCTTAAACGGCGAGCTTAAAGAAGTAGTCTATGTTAGCCAACCTGAAGGCTTCGTTGACCCTGATCATCCACATCATGTCTACCGTCTGAAGAAAGCTCTTTACGGCTTAAAGCAGGCACCCCGGACGTGGTATGACACTTTGTCAAAGTTTCTTCTGGCACAAGGATTCTCCAAGGGTGTAGTCGATCCAACCTTGTTCATTTGGAATACAGGCAAACACACTCTTCATGTTCAAATAGATGTTGATGATATAATATTTGTCTCGACTGATCCTAGCGATTGTGGCCGTTTTTCAAATGAAATGAGCTCAAAATTTCAAATGTCGATGATGGGTCAAATATCCTTTTTCTTAGGTTTACAAATTTCTCAAAATCCCAAAGGCATTTTCATAAATCAATCTAAATATGCTAATGATATTTTAAAGAAATTTTATTTTCATCATAGTGACCCTATTGACACTCCCATGGTAGAGCGGACAAAACTGGATGAGGAAATCTCAGGTATCCCTGTTGACCAGACTCGATATCGAAGTATGGTTGGATGCTTGATGTATCTCACAGGCAGTAGACCTGACCTGGTTTTTGTTGTGTACATGTGCGCTAGATATCAATCTAAGCCCACTAAAAAGCACCTAGAAGCAGTTAAATAGGTCT